>SJVG01000715.1:0-20215 GCA_034774675.1 Scedosporium minutisporum
ATTAAACTTTAAATTTAACTTTATATACTATTAAAGTATTTATGAGAATTTTCGTTATATTTAATATCTTAGTGTGTTGTGTATTATAAATTGTTGTCTAATTTTAGAAAGTGGCCGGTTTGGGGGTTGGCCGGTTTGCAGGGGTCTTGACTTACCGGCTGTGGAAATTCTTGGCGCAACCTTCAAACATCCCTCACGCCATCTTACTATGCTCCACAGGCAAATGAGGTTGAGAGCTGGGCGATTGAACTCTGGGAACATCCAGACCGCCAACTTGGGAGGCGGTTTTCGTCCTCGGGCTAACGATATTAGCCCCAGGCCGCTCTCTACCTCGTAAACTACCTAGGAGGTGCGATCACTTCCCTTCCTGAAGTACGAAAGTCTAGCGGCAGGGTTCCCCAAGAACAAAGGCCCAAATCCTTGGAGATAAGTGTAGATCGTTTCCCATCGGGGTCAATCATTGCCGACCTCGATCCTGCAATCCA
This sequence comes from Scedosporium minutisporum, assembly GCA_034774675.1. Taxonomy (NCBI): domain Eukaryota; kingdom Fungi; phylum Ascomycota; class Sordariomycetes; order Microascales; family Microascaceae; genus Scedosporium; species Scedosporium minutisporum. Next base: position 486 of record SJVG01000715.1, read on the forward strand.
TCACGATGCCAACTTCACCACCTCCGAGTAAACTTGGAATACTTCGTAGCTGTGTCTTGATCAGGATGCCCACCACTAAACCCTGAATGATGTCACGCAGGGGACACATGAGCGACCCTCCACCATTGTGCATGGTCCCGACCCATGTCCATTTCGACCTGCGCAAATCACACGCTGCCACTGGCTGACGTGCTGGTACGACGCGCCGCGTGACATTGAGCTGCACGCTTCAGCTGTGGAGGCATGCGGATGCGCAGTGGAGACGAAGAAAGACAATAAAAGAGAAAATTGCAGCGCAGTCATTGATGTTTCCTGTTGCAGAACATTGGGCAATGCGGAACAGAAGAGTCGGGGAGAGCCATTTATGAGTAAATAATAGCTCGACATTCGATGTTTCGTTCTCCTGGCTAAATTCGATCGGTTGAGGTACGCACCCGCTAGGCTGTATTTGATCCTTCCTTACTTGGGGTTCAGTGCTGATAAGTATTGGTGGCGTTCCTCCCATCTGAAGAGAGGTCACGAAACCTGGATCATTGAAAAAGAGGGTGATAAAGTAAAGCGCAATCGGGAGAGGATTAATTTTGGTAATAGCTCATGCTAATACTGATAATGATACTCAGATCTTACCTGATTGATGCTTCACCCATCCTTAGAATCGATTGATGGATTTATAGATTGATCGTGCTGTTTAATACTGCTCCTGTGATATTGCGACGCTGTGATGCTCTGCTGAGTCAAGCGGCGCTGGGGCCTCGATTGCACTGCAGCATCCACTAAAATTGATTTGATGACAATGATACCGACCTTCCACCTGAAATCTCAAGCCGCATCACGAACCAGCTGACGCCGCAGCTCAGCTCCAGCTCACTCACAACCGTACACTGCAATGACAATCCATAAACAGCCTTGAAATTTGATGCCACCCCACATGCATTCCCGCCCACACCCTCACCCCCCTCAAGCTAGACATGTCGGGAAGAGACGACAAGAAGCCCACCGTCCCGAAATTCTCATCCTTCAAGCCCAAACCCTCTGAGCCGGCCCCCGCGCCAGCATCTTCCAAAGCCAAAGAAGACGATGTAAAAAGGCCCAGCCATCGCCCTAGCAAACATCATCGTCACCACCACCGTAGCCATCGCCATGGAGACAAACGCTCGAGAAGCACCTCAAGGAGCCCGAGTCCCAAGAGATCCAGGACTAGGGAGAGGTCGGAAGGCCCCCGGGAACAGAAGGCCAGGGAGCCAGAGGTGAGACGGAGAGACGATCTTGACGGAGGTCGTCCACAACCCGCGCAGCAACAGCCGACCAAGGACCTGGGTTCGGATTTCTTCATCGTCGATAAGCGAGGGGATCCCATGGTTCGGAAATTCGGCGTCGACAGGTACAAGCTGCTGCAGTTCCGCCGTCCGAACCGTGAGGCTGTTTTAGGTTCCGACGGGTATCTGTACATTCACCGCGACGGGCCTCTTGAGCAGTTTAGCATTCGTCGGCCCGGGGAGTTTTACGGCGTCTCGCTGCGTGACAAGAATGCTTTTAGGACTAGGCTGCGACAGGTGCAGCCGCGGATGCTCAGGGCGAGCAAGAGGGCGCTCGCCGAGGCTGATGGGCCTGGTGAAGACTTCATTTCTCTTAAGCCTCCGAAGAGGAGAAAGAAGAGAGGTGACGGAGAATCGTCAGAGGATGAGCGTGAACGGGGACGCGATTACAGGTCCATAGAAGGGAAAGCAAAGACTACCGGCGCATTAGGCGATGATACCGAATCGGAATCATCTGCTGAGGAGGATGAGGACACGGCTGTGGCACTCGACCCTCTCAAAGAGAGGTCAATCGAGCTCAATCGCCGAGTAAAAGACAAGCCGGACGACATCCCCGCTTGGATAGAGCTCATAAATCACCAAGATCTTCTCATGAAGGCTGGAGCGAGTGGCCAAGACATCCCAGTCGACGAGGTGAAGAGCTTCGCCGAGATCAAGCTTTCCATGTACGAAAAGGCATTGGCCCACGTCAAGAATCCCTTCCAGAAGGAGCAGCTACTCGTAGGCCAGATGCGAGAAGGGGCCAAAGTCTGGGATGTTCCCGTGCAAGATGCGCGTTGGAAGAAGATCCAGAAGGAGGTGGACGGCAGTTTTCTGCTCTGGAGATCATATCTCGATTACAAGCTATCGAACATTGCGTCCTTCCAGTACGGCGCGGTCAGGACGATATTTCTTGACCGCATAGCGCTGCTGAGTGGGGAAGTCGCCGAGGAGGTTATAAGGGCTAAACAGAAGGCACTCTACAGTGAGCTCATCTACGTTTTCTTACGAGCGACGAGATTCTTCTATGATTGCGGCTACAGGGAACTGTCCGTCGCAGCTTGGCAGGCGCTCCTTGAGTTAAACCTCAGAGGTCCCGAGTTTCCCAACCCTCCCGGCAGCATTCCCGAAAGTTTTCAAGCGTTTTGGGAGTCTGAGGTTCCGAGGATAGGTGAACCGGATTCTAGGGGATGGAGTTATTTCATCGCCACCAACGGCGACGACTCCAACGTTCCCGAGCCCGCAGCACCCGATTCCGGTCCCCATGGGGTTCCGTCCAGAGATGCCTACAAGGCTTGGGCTGCAGAGGAGCTGTACAGATCGAGAAAGGCGAGAATGCCCGCGCGGACTCTGGACGAAGATAATCTGGAGGATCTCTTTAGGCTCATCATGTACTCCGACTTAGAGGGGTTACCATTTATCATTCCAGGCAATCTTCTGGCCGAGCTCAAGGGGGAGCTCTTAGATGCATATCTTACCTTTTGCGAGTTTCCGCCCCTCTCATCCAACAGAGCTTGGAAAACAGATGCACATCTCTCGCAGAGGGACTTCGCTTTTGAGCGCTTGGTGTCCCGTGCCGAGCCTCGAAACTACCCCGACGGGGACGACTCAATGACAAGATCGCCGCCTAAATTTGTCAAGGAAGCCATAACGGCTGCAGTCGCACCCAAGTACATCTGCTCACTTCTACATTCGTTCAAGGGAGTTGACAAGGAGGAGCTACCCGTTGAGTTTTCGTGGGTACTGTTGACGTTGAAAACGCTCGTCATGGCTGGCCACGAGGAGTTGGCAGGCTACTGTCTGGCGCTGGAGTGGATCGCGGATGCGGGCTCCGTTAGGAAAGCTGCGAGAACTCTCATAAAGCAGTATTCTCAGAACATCAGCCTCTATAACCTGTACGGACTCTTCGAGTGGGCCAACGGCAACTTTGATCTGGCGAAAAAGGTCCTATCGTCTGCTACCCAGCTTAGTCAGTCCGCGGGTTCGGAATCCACGCGCGAGCTCTGGTTCACCTGGGCTTGGATCGAATTCATGAACGAAGCTGGAGTCCCTATCGTGTTGAGCCGGTTATGCCTGATACCCGATGAGGGGGAGTCCAGTCTTCCTTTAACATTTGTGCTAAAGAAGAAGCAGGAACTTAAGATGGAATCTGAGAATGCGTTCGTTCGGGATGACATCGATGGGTTCGTCGTCAACGCCAAGCTCCTCGCACTTGCCGAATACCTCTCCTCGGACGACAGTTCGGAGCCAAAGTCTGGGAAACAAGGGAGCATTTCTGCCGCGATGGACGTCATCTGGAAGCACTCGGAGAGACTCCTGGTCCATGGCCGCGGGGAATTCTCTCAGCATGAGGAGCTGCTCGAGTTTGCCTCGATGCTTCTATATCGCAACACGACCATGGGGTAAGTTGTTTGATAACTAAGTTTATGTTTCTACGCTTTTACCTTGGTTTTTACGTTTTATCCTTGCTGACTCTGTCGTTTTTGACTCGTTTTAGGCCATATCGACGAGTGTATCTTAGCGACCAGTTCAGACGGTGCATCCAACTCTTCCCAACCAATACCAACTTCCTCACGCTCTTCGACTGGGTCGCCTCCACCCTCCGCATCGATGACGAATTCCGCAAGGTCCTCAACGACCAAGTCCTCATCAGAAACCAAGACAGCGTAGCTCTCCGTGTGTGCGCCATCACCCACGAACTCGGCGCCAGCGGCTCGACGTACTCCGCGGCAGCCGCGTTTTCGCGCGCTCTCATAGACAGCACCGAAGCCGTCGCGTCGTCGAGCTCGTGGCTGTGGACGTGCTACGTCCGGTTCTGCCAGGTCCGGGCGGGGGGTTTACCGAAGGACTCGGCGAAGCGGGCGTATTACCGCGGGGTTGGACGGTGTCCGTGGGCTAAGGGGCTGGCTATGGAGGCGTTTGCGACGTTGGTGAGGGGGATGAGTTCGGGGGAGCTTAAGGCGGGGTATAGTTCTGTGGAGGTGAAGAGGTTGAGGATTCATGTTGGTATGGAGGAGTTTATGGAGAGGAGAAGGATGGAGAAGGAGAAGGAGAAGGAGAGGGCGAAGGGAAGGGAGAGGGAGAGGGAGAGGGAGAGGGAGAAGGGCCGTTGAGGAGGAAAGATGATGATCTCAGGAGGAGGCTTGCCTGTGAGCTACAGGCAAATGATAGCCGGGCAAGTGTAAGATTGGGGAACTGAGTGAAGTTTTAAAACCGAATACGCCATGTCCAAAAATCATCTCAATTTACTGCCAGATCCCATCCCGCCCCTTTTTTGGCTCTCCACTTAGGAGGTCGTGTTGAAGATCTCCGAGGCTGACCAAAGTTTGCACTTTCGCAGGCTCCCGGTTCCTCTGCCGGGTTCCGGCCACGAGCCGGTCGGGCCAAGCCAGAAATCAGGAACGTGTAATTGTGATGGATCTCAGGGCGCACTAGCGTAATGCGAGCATCGAGCACAGCTTAGGGTCCCTGAATACAATCTCGTAATGGAATGGCTGATACGATACGAAGAGCTATCAAGGGGAAGTAAGATAGTCACGATGTCAGGCCGGGTTTCAGCCGTGTTAGGGGACCGTTGTCGTACACTTCGGACCGATCGGAGGCTAGGGGCCAACCTCGCATCGAGTTTCTAGAACAGGTGGATTCGAGATATCGATCCTGGGCGAAAGGGAAGCATGGATGTTCATGATGGGTGGATTCGGAGGTGCATCGGAGAGGGGGCGGCTCTGCGAGTGCACATGTACTGCCTATCCTGTCATAGCTGCATGCACTTTGGATCGAAGGATGGTCCCCGTGACAGCGCATGCGGGGACGTACTGGAGACGTACTCCTCTGTCATTCACGTAATGTGATGATACGTTGAGATCTAGACTTGGAGATTGGCACAAAGGATCAGGAACATGGATCAACAGGGTGATTGGGGTACCAAGGGTACTTTGCTTGTATTTCTCGTGCTCCGACTGGTCAATTGACATTTGGCGATTTGCTATTGAAGGGCTGGAGCTAGTGTCGTCACTCCTCTATTGTCATGCCCAACGCAGCTGTGTCCACAAAACCTTCCGGAAACGGCAAGAATGTGTCGAAACATACTTGCACTAGCTGCCAGTAGCTGGTATAATAATAATACGTGAGAGAGCGCCCGTTGGACAGGACAAGCTACAAGGGTTGGATAAAGCGACAAAGCTACAAAGCTACAAGGCTAAGCTGCTGGGATGATCGAAGTACTCGCGGATAACTGGAAGACGAATCGACGATCAATCAAGAAGATGGCGTCACACAGACGGAATCAAAAGCCATCAAATGGTTGTAGCTTGTCTCTTGTAGCTTGTAGCTTGTAGCTCCGGCCAATGCCGCCACAACCCGGACCCCTCAGTGCCCCTCACCTGCCTACAATTGTACCGTACCCCGACCTGACCTCCGCGGCCGGGGAGCGCCTTCCTTGACTCCACGGCCCCTCCTCATCACATATCAGACACTTTCATCCCACCCTCATAATCGTATCAATTGATCCAGCCCACTGTCACCTTACCCAACCTAGACTGAAAGCTTCTCCTCTCTACTGGTCCCTTTTGGCTTTTTCAGTACCTAATCTGAATTGGTTCAATTGGGGGTTTGCCTTCTGCGCGTGTGCTTTCTCTCTTCCCCGGCCTCCGTCGGAAAGCTAGTCCGCATCCTTCGAGACTCTAACGCAGCCGCAACGACCACCCAATCCACAACAATTTCGGCTACTTGACTCGGATCATAAGGTATCGAACCTTTTTTTCTAGAGCCTGGCCCCCCTAGCGTCCCGTACCCCTCTTCCCCAATATAGTCCGCCGTAGATCAACAAAAGGAGACTTGGAGCCTAACGCCAAGCTTAGTATATAAGGTTCTAGGTTCTTTTCCTCTCTCTCCCTTCCACCCCACACAATGGCTCTCCGCGCGGCGTCCCGTTTCATCTACTCCTCCAAGCTCGCGACCCCCGCTCTAGTCCTCCGCCCGCTACCCGTCATCGCCCGCCACTCGAGGTTGCTCTGCACCACCACCGTCACCAGAATGGCTGCTCCATCCAACGCCGCTCCCTTCTACCAGGGCGAGCCCGAGGCGCCGGTCGTCAAGACCGCCATTCCCGGCCCCCAGTCGAAGAAGGAGATTGAACAGCTGAACGAGGTCTTTGATACTCGTGCCCTGACTTTGTTGACGGATTACGACAAGTCTTTTGGCAATTTCATTGCTGATCGTGATGGAAACTTGCTTTTGGACGTGTAAGTTTTTGAGGGGACCGACGACATTGCGTAGGCTTGTTGAAGGAAAAGAAAAAGAAGAAAAGAAACAACACGAACACCTATTGACACATGAAAATACAGATACGCCCAGATTGCCTCGATTCCCGTCGGCTATAACAACCCCGCCCTCATCAAGGCGGCCCAATCCCACGAGGCGATCAACGGCCTCGTCAACCGCCCCGCCCTCGGCACCTTCCCCCCGCACGACTGGGCCCACATCCTCAAGACGGGCATCCTCAAAGTCGCCCCCAAGGGCCTCAACCAAGTCTTCACCGCCATGGCCGGCTCCGACGCCAACGAGACGGCCTACAAGGCCGCCTTCATGTGGCGCCGCGCCCACGAACGCGGTGGCCACCACGTCGAGTTCACCGAGGAGGAGCTCAGCAGCGCCATGCAGAACCAAGCGCCCGGAACCTCCAACCTCTCCATCCTCTCCTTCAAGACGGCCTTCCACGGCCGACTCTTCGGCACGCTGTCGACGACGCGATCCAAGCCCATCCACAAGGTCGACATCCCCGCCTTCGACTGGCCCCAGGCCACCTTCCCCCAGCTCAAGTACCCGCTCGAGAAGCACGTCGAGGAGAACCGAGCCGCCGAGCAGGCGTCGCTTGATGAGGTCGAGCACCTCATCAAGACGTACCATAACCCCCCCGCGGCCGTCATCGTCGAGCCCATCCAATCCGAGGGCGGCGATAACCACGCTTCGCCCGACTTCTTCCGCAAGCTGCGCGCGCTGACGCGTAAGCACAACGTGCTCCTCATCGTCGACGAGGTGCAGACGGGCGTGGGCGCCACGGGCAAGTTCTGGGCCCACGAGCACTGGGACCTCCCCGAACCCCCGGACATGGTGACCTTCTCCAAGAAGGCCCAGACCGCCGGATACTACTTCGGCAACCCCGAGCTCCGCCCCAACAAGCCCTACCGCCAGTTCAACACCTGGATGGGCGACCCGGCCCGCGCCATCATCTTCCGCGCCATCATCGAGGAGATCGAGCGCCTCGACCTCGTCGCCCACACCGCCCGCGTCGGCGCCTACCTCTACGGTAAGCTCGAGGCCCTAGCCGTCAAGTACCCCGGCCAGTTCGAGAACCTCCGCGGCAAGGACCGCGGCACTTTCATCGCTTTTGATAACCCCAGGCGCGACGAGTTCTTGGTCAGGGCGAAGAAGTTTGGCGTTAATATTGGTGGGTCCGGAAAGGAGGCTATTCGGTTGAGGCCGATGTTGACGTTCCAGGAGAGGCATGCGGATTTGCTTGTTGATGCTTTGGAGAAGATTGTTTTGTCTTTTAAGGAGTAATTTTTGGGGGAGTGTGTGGGTTTTATGAGAAATCCCGTCCCTTTTTATTTTTTCCCCTTCCTTGGTTTTCCGGTGGGGGATGATAGGTCTGGTCTGGTTTGGGAAGAGAGGAAAAAGTGCTCTCTATATAGGTGTTGAAATATGATCGTTTACAATATGAAGTTACTTTCTGTCCATCTATTTGAGATACGCTGTGGATGAACATAGTATTCATCAATGCATTGAAGCCTTGGCAGCTAGCACCAGAGGCAATATCTACCATCCCAATAATTACTCGGAATACCGGCACACACGCCAGAGTTCGGACACAGACAGACAACTCTCTAGGGAGGGAGAAACACACACTTAGGAACATCCCATCATTACTGAATAGTTTCTTTCCATTTCTTCTCATCTACTGTACATCTCTATCCTCCACGCCGAATCCTGACCCTATAAATCATCACCATACAAGCCTACCTCCCATCATTCCTCCCACCTCCATCTCCTATTCCGTACATATCTACATGTACAATAGTCATACACAAATGATGGAATGAAAACGCCCACTTCCCAATAGAAAAAGGAAATATAAAACCTCCACTTCACAAAACATAACATAAGAGGAAAACCGAGAGAAAGCCGTTCCTTCGCTACCTGCGCCTAACAGTCGGGGAATAGAGCATCAAAGTGATCTGTTCGCGATTCGGAACAAACGCCGGCTCCTGTTCGTGAAAAGAAGAGAAATGAAAGGTGGTGGTACATGTTAAAAGTCATGCCATGGCAACGAACAACGCCCTTTAGGTATGGTAAAATCGCCTGTCTCCCGGAGGGTGGGGGGCAGTATGGCCTATCTAGGTCAGAAAAAGAGGTCGTTTCGAGGGTTTTAGAGTTCCTTGATAACAGACGGCCTGCGCCAGGAGCTCTCAAGATGGATTGCATGTAGAAACGTCGTTCAAAAACATTCAGGGTATATGCTCGCGTTGCTGTCGTGTCGTGTATGCATGTGATCCTCCTCCAATGTGGCTTTGGGCCAAAAATGCGAAATCTTGTGAAGAACAGAAGAAGAATTTCTCCCTTTCTAGCAGACAAATCTTTCGGATGTCGCGTACTTCCTGTGTAATCGTTACAATGATCTTCGGGTCGCGTCGCAAAACAAAACTGCAATGTTGCTGCTCTCGTAAATGCCAAAGAAACTTATCTCGCCGTCCACCCTCATGCCCTCATGTCCTCACGGGGGCTGCTTTTGCTGCGCTTAATGGACTCGGTTCTTGCTGTGCTTGAGTCGTACTCGGCGGTGGAGGCGGGGTAGCGTGCCTTGTCGGAGTCTGCAACCTGCTGCTCCTGTCCTCGTCCGGTTGTAACGGCCATTGGTGCCGTGGACCGGGTGGATTATCTGGTCTTGGGGTTGGCGACATGGTTTGGGCGCTCAGGGCGCTCGTTGCAGTTTCCGACGTGCTCTTCGATAAAGATGTCAGAGGCGCCGTGTCACCGAGAGGGGGTATGAAGCGGGGATGGGCACATACGTGCTGCTGTTCGTCATCCTTGACCGGCGGTCCGCGTTTCTGCCCTCTTGGCGCCGATAAGCTCTCAATGTTCGCTCCTGCGGACACGCTATAGGCAGGCGAAAGAGTGCGCTGGCTGCTACTCTCCGCTAACGGCGCAATCGGTGTAGACACATGTTGGGACGCTGTCGATGACCGGGGCAGCGGTGCCAGAGGTGGGAGAGACTTCGTGCCGCCAGGCCCAGATCGGTTATGGGGCGTCTTCGGACGAGGCGGTCGGCCGCGACGTCGCTTTGCGGGCGGTTCTGTGGAGACGGAAGGCGCCAAGTTTGGAGCGCCGTTAATAGTGGTCGGGGGGCGCGGCTGAATGGGGACATGCTGGGGAGTCGAGCTTCGATGAGGCGGTACTGCTAATCCGGGAGCCGCGGCGGATATGGGAGGTAGAGAAGAATCCGTGGAGAGTCCTTCCAGCAGTTGCGGTACCGTAGAGAGAGACGAAGGCGGGGCGAGAGCTGTCGAGGAGGAGGAGGAAAGAGGCATCTGGTTGGTCGATGGTGTTTCTCGCGTAAGGCTCGGTGGGGAGATGGGGGCCCCAAACATGCTCTCCGCGGCTTGAAAGCATTGCTCGAGGTTGCGGCCTGGGCAATGTCTCTAGTTAAGACCTACTACTCTCCTTCACCACGAGATGACAGAAGCAATGAGGACAGAAGGAGGGGTTTTCTCTGACACTTACCCGTTGGGACCTGGATCGAGTACCATCTTTGCTCCACGCGATTGGCCTTGACAAACTCTACGAGAGCATGGACATCCACTTTGCTAACCTTGATCATCTCGGCGAGGAGAAATCGCTGTGTAAGAAAGCCAATGAGTCAGAGGGGAAGAGACCTTCGGGAAGGAAGAAACCAGCAAAACCTTTGACATCTAACCTACCTTCTCCTCATCGGTAAACGGAGATCCCATGGTTCCAGGAACAGGATCCTTATCTTATACTACAACGAAGCCCTTCGCAGTAGTTGACCGGCATGTCTCTGCAATGTGCAGGCATGCCTTGGTTGGGGGTCGGGAGGGTAGTCAGGAAACACGGGTTTGGGGGATTATGTTGTACCTAGATATACCGTCGTGGGCAAAGTCAAGGCAGGAGGCGGGTAATAGTATTCATAGGGAAAGGTAACGAAGAGGAAGCGTGACAAGGAGTTAAAAAAGAGAAGCGGCGAGGGAGGGGACGAAAGAAACTCTTATGAGGAAGTCAATAGGTAAAGGTTAGAGAAGGGAATGAATGAAGGAGCCTTAAAATTGAAGCGCCCACCACGTCCCGCAGTCCTTGCGACTCCCGGTTTAACGCTGGAAGGTGGGGATATGGAGCAGAGAATGAGTACGTCCGCCTTAGGTGGGAAGGGACGACGCGACGAGAGGGGTGTGGTGGAGATGGGGGGAGGTCAGGCAGGCCAGGCTGAGGTGGTATGCTGGATTTGGCGAACAGATTGAGGCCGCTCGTTTCGGAAATAGTGGGACACAGGCAGAAGGAGAGGCGCAGAACCTAGAACTAGAAGACGCGCGATAGTGCACACAAGCGCGCGTCTTTGGAAGAGGCCGCCGGAAGAATGGCCATGCAAGGGGCCGGTGGGAAGTAAAACGGTAGGTTGAGGTTGTCCGGTCTCAATCGTACCATGCACGGCTCGTGGATAGTATGCGGGATCTTCGTCGAGAAGTGAGAAGAAGGGCTCTCTCGCTGGACGCTCGAGGGTAGTAAAGTGCAATCTTCTTTGCCAAGGACAGGGGCGTCACGACGCAGAAGCAGTAGGGATTGATTGATTCCTTTTCGGCATGCGAAGACGGGGTCCAACTCCTGCAAGGGGAGGGGTGGGAAGGTGTTGAAGAAAGAAAAACGGTGTCCGGGGGAATGCGAATGCGCGAATGCGTGGAAGACGAAGGAAAAGGTGGCTGGGGAAAGTTTCAATCTTCAATATCGCGACCTGATGAGAGAGGTAGGTAGTCTAAGCTCGCCAGTCACTAGTCAGACAGGGACCAGGGTAAAGCCCGATGCACTATTCCTGTTTTCACCGTTGGGTCTCGGTGTGAGTGGATGTTTGATGATGAGGGTATGTGCTCAAGCTCTGCTCTCCGTTCTTTGACCGTGGCCAACGAACCACTCAAGCTTCGAGAAAAGAGGTTGAGCTTCAGGCTTTGGATAGCTTTTTAGCGTGCGGTGCTTGGGAAATTTACCTCTCTGGCTTGATGTGGATTAGCGACGCAGGCAAGGGTGACCCTTGGCCTGGACGAAGACCTGTACCAAGCGATGACGGGTCGTGCATGTACCCGCGTGGTACCGCCCAGTTACTTTGCAGGAGAGACACACCGATGGAGGCTGCTTGGCGCAGCCAAAACGTTGGTTCGCAGGCCAAGGAGTAGAACTGGCACTATCTCGTGGTACGGAAAAGATACCAATATGCGGCCAAACTGCAAGGTACTGAGGTAAAGAGGACTTGGGGGATCGAAAGTGGTCTGAAGTTGTCCCTTTCCACTTGCTTTTGACTTCGTGTGGATGTCGGCGGTCTAGAGGAAAGGCTGATATACTTTCGAGTTGCAATATATCTACTTCCGCCGATCCTCTAACTAGCGTAGGCTCATGCGTTTAGGAGAAGTGGTCTCGAATATCAGCGAAAGCGGCGTGAGATCAGTGAGAAAAGCCCAGCAAATGCGACGCCAAAAATATCAAGGCATATACTTGGATGGCGGGATGAAAAGCGAGGTTTGAAGATGCGACGAACCGAGTGACGCTTCAGTGAGGGAACCGTGCTTGGCGAACCGATCCGCAAGCTGCGACCTCGTCTGTCAAACAAAAATCAAAACCCGGCAATATTGCTTCTGTTGTTGGTACGGGCCTTACGAGTAGAGGTCGATCAACCCGTACCACGCGCCCAGGCTCAGATTGCGAAGACGGCGAATTGGCATCGACGATGTGGACACCACGATGCACAAGCAGGCATTGATGGATTGCGCATCAAGAGCGACGTATCCACTCATTGTACTTCGTACATTGTTGTTCTGTGGTGCTTCGATGTTTCACCGTTTGAGTGGGATTCTAAGGATTATGTCCTCCCCGTCATTGGCGCTGCAATATCGGACGAATGCTGCAGTGACTGCAGGCTTGCATTTGATTAGACCCGACCCAGTTGGCTGTAATGGTTGGCAATTTCGAGTGCAGAACAGAAAGGACAGAAGTGTGCTGCCGCTGTCCTCCATTGATGGTCTTGCTCAGAGGATGGACAGACGCTCCATGCAGGTACCTTGACTGACCAGGGAGGGGCTTGCGTCTCACATGAATTTCTTCAATTGCCAGCTTCAGTCCGCACCTGCACCTTCAGCAAACATCGCCGGCCAGGGTCGCACCTGCGCTTCTGCGGCCAAGCAAATGCATCCCCGATTGCTTCGATTTAGAACATCAATTCGACCCTGCGCAAGTCGGCGCCAATGTCCGCCTATGGATGTCTTGGGATAACCCTCAGATGAATGAAACCAAAACTGCGAGCGGAGGACCCTGCTGTGGCCGGATACAGCTGCGCCTGCAACCACGGGATGGCGGCGATGGGACCTTGCCCATGTCGCTAAGTTATGCCGTAGTGTCTAGTACTTCGTACTAGCATGCACCGGACGCATGTCTCTAGGCTTCAGCGGTCCATAGCCCATCCCCCGTCTGTTATAGTCGGCGGACGAAACAAGCGACCAGCGACCAGCGACCTTGTGTGTGGCCAGTTCGCCAATTCCCGGATATTCTTCTGTAGCCGCCTTTACAATGTAGCGCTGAGACATTAACACCTTCCTGCTGGCCCCCCCTCCTTCCTCCCAGAACGGTACATTGATGGACTCCACCAATGTACGTAAGATCAAGTCCACCAAGGGAAACCGGGGAAAGCGCCGCTCAATCCATTCAATCCAAAACAGAAAGCGCATCCTGTGAACTAGAAAAATCCACAAAAAAAGAAAGGAAGAAGTCATGCGTCTGCTCACGCGCACAGGTGGATTCGATTCGAGGTGTGGCACAGATCCAATCTTTGATCAAGTTGCCCCTCCACACTCAACCTCGACTCGACTTGTACACTCCACCCTGTGAGGCGTCGAAGGGGTAGGGATGAAAGCGGGGGTGGGCGGGTGACAATCGACATTTGTGCGGGTTGTAAGAAGCGCTAGCTTCCACAGACTTCACCGAATTCTGGCACCCGCATCCTCTTCCCATCCGAATCGAGCAAGCGGCAGAGCACAGCAGGTTCTATTCCCCCGTCTGGAGCTAGAGGAGGCGTCGAATTCTCTAGTCTATGGGTTGGGGGCGACATGGCTGATTCTCTCCCATTGGTTCATCGACTCGCCCGCTTAGCTGCCATCGCAAGCGGAGATATCCTGCTGACCTGCAACGCTCGCCAAAGTGTGAGCATCCAAAGATGGACCAAAAAGGGAAATAAAGGAAAAAATAAAGAGAAGAAACGAAAAGAGAGAGACACCCTTCAACTTGCGAGGACGTTCGCCTCCCGTTCAAGTCGTGTCACCCAACCAATCGCAGGGACCTGGCTGGCTCCGAAGAGACTTTGATCGCCCATTGGATAGGGCATCCCGGACAAGCTTTTCGGCGTTGAAATTTGTCAGTATGCTCCAGTGGAAAGGGCTGACCAGTGCTCGCCAATCATGGCCCCAAGACCGCTTCTCGCAGCACATGCCATGAGTTCGTCACATCTCTGACGGAGAGAGCCGCAATCACATTTTCTCGATTTGCTTTTTGTGGTAGTCCGTTTTCTGATTATCGGAGCTGGTGGGGAATCGGTTCTGATCGAGTGCTGAGGATCAGGATATCAAGACAAGCCACTTCGATGCCACCTACTTCCATCAGCAAAGTAGCCCGTCGGCAGCAGCTGTTGCGTTTTTGGTGATATTTAGAGGCGACGGTGGACGCGATTACCCTCACTTTCCGGGCATTTATTTAATTCTTTTACAACCCGGGGGACGAGTCGCGCGTGTTCCCTCTTTATACCCTTCCCGAGTCCGGGCCCTATTATGCACTTCTCCCTAGGGAACGCAAGACCTTTAACACGTCATTGCATTGCTTCGCCTTCCCTTCTATTTCAACCGGCTCCGGATTTCCTCTTGGTCCGGGTAGGGAGTATATGCACAATGAGTTGGCATCGTGTTTGCGGGGATCCACCCACGTTTTGGGGCTCCAAGTCCGCCATAGCCAAGTTTCCCGGCTGCGATTGATAATCTGCTGTGCCTCCGTCGCCACCATTGTGCCAACCTCTCCTCTAAATAATCGTAGTTCCAATCCTGTGGTACAGGGACAATTCATTATCACCACGACTTGTGTTATTCCGTCTTCGTTCCTTGATCAACCGGAACCCAAGGTTCTCGTCCTCGATGATGAGAGACAAGAGACAACCCCTCCAAAATGGCAAGGATATTAGTCCATGTTTCCAATATGAGACAATTGGATTGTGTGCTTACCGTGTTAGCCAGGCGGGAATGCCTGTGTTAGTTTGGAGCCCTATTTGGGTAGCTAAGGATGCCCAACGCAACCACACGGGAAGCTGGAAACAAGCGGTGAACAGTCATATTATTTAGAAATTGACAACACTCACTCTGGTAAAATGGAGTTAACGAACCCACAGATATCCGGGGTTGCAATCCTGGAATTGAAATCGAATGCGCAACATTATAGTGCACCATGCCTTTCGCTCCGGCAGCCTATCTACTGTAAGTCCAATTCCCAACACAATTGGATGGTTAAGTCTCCATGGATTCACATTGTCCTATCAATGCCCAGGCCGTTCACATCTATTTCTCTGTTATATTTCTATACCATAATATGCTCTTTAACATTATATATTTGCAATCCAATCGGCCTTTGCCAACCGCGTTCTTCGTTTTCCAAGCCTTCGGCTCTTGGATTCTGAGATTGTCTGCCTCCCCGACGCAGTTCGAGTAACACCCACCACCTCAGACCCAAATGTTTCGGCTCAGCCAGCTCTGCTTGTCCGGTGAAACAGAAAACCCTGAATCCTTCAGAGCACTCGCTATCTTCGAGATTCCCTTCCGAGTTTCTCAACCCTGCTCCCTAATTTTATCACACTTCGGAAGGAGCCTTCGTGGCTGCGACAAGGTAACGGCAACCAGTTAGTGGTGTAAGTTGATTGGCTTGGTTGACCCCAGGTTGAGCAGGGTTAGGGTGTGGGGGTCCATCAAGTCTTGTCCAATATGGGAGCGGGTGTTGACGAAGTAAAGTGTCCTTGTATATTGTACATCCCCCGGCCCCACTTTTCGCGCTACGGAAGGAAGGCTTCACCGAGACTCACCGAAACCACAAAGAGATGAGGGTATTCCAGGAAACTGGGTTATAATGTTGCCACTAACTTATATTTGGTAATGATGCCACCATAAACAATTAGACTATGGCGATATGAGATATCAAACGGGTGAGCACTTCCCGGTGATTTTCTCCTTGAAAGTCGGGATGAAGCAACTCATCTAGCCTTGGAAAAAGAGCACGGGTGAGGGACGCCGTCAAAGTCGAACCAAAGGTTGCTTTGATTAGAGTTTGCTTAAAATACGCAAGCACGATCCATCAATTGATGTTGAGCTTCGGCAAACTTAGCGCCTTCCTTAGTTGCTAGGTTTCCACAACAGGTCCTCCAAGAGATGGAAAGCGCAGGGCGCTGCTGTCAATAACGGAAAGCCAAGCGGGACGAACTAACATCCAACATTGGATTGGATGTCGCTTGTGGATCTCTAGCCGGCATCAAATCGACCCTTTCCCTTGTCGACTGGGCTCAGTTATAATCAACGCCGTCAACACTATTACAATCAATCGTCAAGTTGGTCTGGCCTGGGGCCCTTCGACGAAATTGGTCAATTGATCGATTTGATGGAATGGTAGGCCCTGCTATCAACCCTCAGACTCCTGGAACCCCTGCACTGTACCCTGCCCTGTGTGGTTCATCGTCCACCCACGAACATCTCAACTCCCCACGTTGAGATCTCCGCTGTTGGCTAAAAATCGGTTAAATACCACCACTCGCCTGAACCGAAGGAAATCTGACCTCAGATATTCTCAAAGTCACGGACTGCGTCTGCCCTCCTGCCTCTATTCTGTCACCAACTCCCACCAAATACCGCTTGCTGCAAGTCGCAATCCCAAAATATCGGCTTAGCAGTAGCGACCCTTCCTCGACCCCCCTTTCCTTTCGCCATACTTTTCTTCCTCCCTATTTCGCCAACCGAATTTTCCACCACTTCCCCTCGTCCCGTCCAACCTCGTCTACTCTCTCTTCCTTTTTCTCCTCTCTCGCGACGACCAGATATCCCGATACGACCCTTCCCCAATTGCAGAATCCCCGTTTCCCAGTCTCATCGCGACGACTCAAGCCCAATCTCCTTCCGAATTCCCCTCGCGTACATTCGATGCCGGCTTCCTTGGGTGATGTAGAGCGGAACACCTCCAAAATGGCCAATATTCAGCTCGGGGAAGCCCTCGCCTCGAACGAACTCGACCTGATGCCCACTTCGAGTGGTCGCGCATTGCGATCCAACGGAATCAAGAGAGAGTCAAGAAACTCCACAATGTCTCCTGGAGAGAACGAAACCGGAGCGAGCAAGGGTTCTGCCACCCCCGATGAACCCGAACCGCCAAGACTCTCTCGCAAGGCTTCGCAAAAACCTTTGAAGCGGGAGCCAAAGTTATTCGATGACCTGCCCGACGCGACTGAGGAAGCGTGTAATTCCTTCAAGGTGATTGCCGACTGTCTCTATGGCTCGAAAAACATGGGCTCTACAGATAATGATGCGCTCGATTGCGACTGTAAAGAGGATTGGCGTAGGTTTTTTTCTCCCCTTCCCGTTTCTCACCCCAGTGACCCAAGTTCCACTGGAACGAGGTCCCATTCTTTTCGTTCCTTCCATGCGATATATTGTGGCCAGCCCTAACCGTGGTGTTTTGCGCAGATGATGGCGTCAACTACGCCTGCGGCGAAGACTGCATCAACCGCGCGACCCGTGTCGAGTGCGTCATTGGCGCGTCGGGAAGCTGCGGTGATAGTTGTCAGAACCAGCGATTTCAGCGAAGGCAATACGCAAACGTGTCCGTCATCAAGACTGAGAAGAAGGGCTATGGTCTACGCGCGAATACCGATCTCGACGCAAACGATTTCGTCTTCGAATATGTCGGCGAAGTCATCAATGAACCCACATTTCGGAGACGAATGCTTCAATACGACGAGGAGGGAATCAAGCACTTCTACTTCATGTCCCTCACGAAAGGCGAATTCGTTGACGCGACTAAGAAGGGCAACCTCGGCCGTTTTTGCAACCACTCGTGCAATCCCAACTGCTACGTTGACAAGTGGGTCGTCGGCGACAAGCTGCGGATGGGCATCTTTGTCTTGCGCAAGATCCAGGCTGGAGAGGAATTGACGTTCAACTACAATGTCGACCGGTATGGTGCCGATCCCCAGCCTTGTTATTGTGCAGAGCCTGGATGCGTTGGTTTCATCGGAGGCAAGACCCAGACCGAGCGCGCCACGAAGCTCCCCATTCTAGTCCTAGAAGCCCTCGGCATTAATGACGGCGACGGTTGGGATACAACCGTTGCGAAGAAGCCTCGGCGGAAGCGACCCGATGAGGACGATGAAGAATATGTTAACAGCATACAAGCCAAGGGCCTCGACGAGGAAGGCGCCCGAAAGGTCATGGCTGCGCTTATGCAGTGCAAGGAGAAGTGGATTGCCATCAAGCTCCTGGAGCGTATCCAAAAGTGCGACGATAACTACGTCCTGAACCTCGTCATGAGGATGCACGCGTACCAGATCATGAAGACGATGATCAGCTCGTTTAGTGAGGATGATAATGTCATCCTCCAGGTGCTTGACGTCTTGGACAGGATGCCGAGGCTCACGAAGAACAAGATCGTCGACTCTAATATTGAAGCAACCGTCCAAGGGCTTCAGACTTCCCAAAACGAGGATATTTCTGCCACCGCAACGAGGCTTCTAGAAGATTGGGGGAAGCTCCAGGTGGCTTACCGTATCAAGAGGAAGAAGGTTGACCCTAATGCCCAAACTACCTCCGCCGCAGAAGCCCTTCGCGATGCCGTCGTCGGCGATGATCGCGACACGGGAACGTCTACGCCGGCTAGCAAACCCGTATCACCACTACCCTCTAATATTGACATTCCTAAGGGGCCTAAAAACAGCATGCCTCAGCGCAATCCTCTCGGTCCTCGGGGCGGTGGCGGCCGGCGCCATCAACCTTTCCCTCGCCACGGTGGTGGTGGTGGTGGTGGTAATCGACAGCCCAAGTTCGGCCACGAGAACGAGACCCCGCTACCGGAAGGGTGGTTCGTGGCGGTAGACCAAAAGCGTCAAATTTATTACTACAACAAACACGGCCAGACGACTTGGCAGCGACCTGCGCCTCCCAAGCAACCCACACAGGCAGAGAAGAATGCTCAGATCATCCAGAAGATTATCGATGACGTGGCAAAGGAGCAGCGGAAGCTGGCTCTCGCTGCTGCTGAAGCGCCTGCTTCTTCTACTCAGACACCTCCCGAATCTTCTGAGACCCCCTTGCTAGACGCTCCTACGGAGAAATGGCGGCAGCTACCGATCGAGAAGCAGATGAAGATTTACGAAAATACGGTAAGTTTACTTTTACTTATTTATGTCCTCCCTTTCCACTTTTTTTTATTTTTTTTTTATTTTTTTTTATTTTTTTTTTTTTTAAATTCAGATCTATCATTTGTACCTAGTAAGGCTCTGCGACTAATGGTGCGAACCCTTAGATCTTCCCTCATATCAAATATGTTTTAGACAAGTTCCGGCATAAGCTTCCTCGCGATCAACTCAAGAGGTTCGCCAAGGAGCTTAACAAGAAATTAGTCGCATCCGACTATAAAAATAACCGAGTTCAAGACCCCACAGCCACTCTTAGCGATAAGCAATCGAAGAAGGTCAAGTCTTATGTCAAAGACTTCCTCGACAGGGCCGTCGTTAAATACAGGGAGCACGAGAAGAAAAAGGCAACCCGCGAAGGCGCTAGGCCGGCGACGAACGGCGACCACGCTAGCAGCGCGCCAGAACCGTCAGCCCTAGCCACACCCAATGGAGTCCTTTCCAAAGAGGACTCCTTGATGGCTGATATAACCCCTGGAGGCAGCTCGAGCCCCGAAGAGGCCGCCGCTTCCCAGACGCCTAGTAGCCCGAGCCTGAAGCGCAAGCGGGATGAAGAGGAGGAGCCTCTAGTTATCACACCAGTAGATGATCATCACGAGCCCGTATCCAAGCGCGTGAAGGAGTTGGACGATGTAGAAGAAATGGAGACGACCACCATCACTACTCCGCCTCCACCTCCGCCGCCC
>SJVG01000716.1:0-20054 GCA_034774675.1 Scedosporium minutisporum
TTTTTTTTTTCTTTGAGTTCGTTTTTCCTTTTATTCTTTCCCTTTTTCTTCTTTTCCTTCTTCTTTTTTTCTTTCCATTTCCTTCCTCCCCTTTCCCTCTTCTTTTCTTCCTTCCTCTATTTTCCCCCTACCCCCTCCCCTCTTACCTCTCTCCCTCCTCCTCTCCGCCCTCGCCTTCAACCGCTCATTCCCAAACACGCCCCTCCGCCAGCTCTACATCGCCCAATCCCCCATCTCGGACCTCCTACCAAAACTAGCCGCCGACCTCCCAACACCTCGTATCGTCGCCAACGCCGGCAAGGGAGACATCTACGCCTCGAGCATATGGCTCGGTCTCGAACCGACATATACCCCTCTCCACCGCGATCCCAACCCGAATCTCTTCTGCCAGATGTACGGCGCTAAAATCGTACGTCTCGTGAATCCCGCCGCGGGGGATGCGCTTTTCAGAAAGGTGCAGACGAAGTTGGGACGAAGCGGGTCTTCGAGGATTAGGTTGGCCGATATGATGTACGGCCCTGAGAGGGAGCTTCTTCATGAGATGGTCTGGGGAGATGGGGAGGGGCATGATGCGGAGATGTTTGAGGCGAGGGTTGGGCCTGGGGATGCGCTTTTTATTCCTGTGGGTTGGTGGCATTCTGTTCGGAGTGAGGGAGAGGGGGGATCTTTGAATGCCTCTGTGAATTGGTGGTTTCGGTGAAGTGGAATAGCGAGGAGCTCTGATCTCGATTGCCTTGACGGAAGCGGCAGAAGTTTCTGTACGATATGCGCCGTGTACAACACGTCAATATGCCGGGCCACCGTAGATATCCGCCATCTTGCCCATTTATATAATACTTCCTAGCGATACGGCCGAGGTTCAACGGTCACATTTTTGCACTTCTTATCTGGCGGTATTTCACTCGAATTATCACTGTATAAACGTTTACGTCTGCGACAAGAGTGTGACATACAACTAGCTAAATGGAAGAAAGCCGCGCCAAACGCCAAGCAGGAGAATAAGTTCGATGATGAATACCAAGGCACTTGCCATCCCAATTCATATAGCCTCTCTAGAGAAAAAAAAGAATCCTCTCCTTGCAGTTCATATACAACTAACTAGTGAACCCTGAAAGTCCTCTCCACCAATGCGATTAGTAGCCGCTGGACTGGCGGTAGTAGTCCGCGGGACCAGGCGCGCTAGGCTCCGAAGGAGGTGGCACGTAAGGCTTGTACTGGTGACCGTTGCTCGCCTGGCTAGGCAGACCCTGGCGCGCGTCATACAGTCCGCCCGGAGGTGGGGACACGGCGTTCTCCGGCCTGCCAGGAGCTAGTGCCTGTGGCACAGGAGGGGCAGCACCAGAAGGCGCGGGTGGAGCTCCGTCGTACTGAGCCTGGTTCTGAGAGGGATTGTAGGTCTGGTACTGGGGCTGCGATGGCTGCGCGTGTGCAGCAGGCGCGGTAGGCTGGGCCAGAGGACCAGCGTTGGGAGGATTGTACGGATCATCGGGTGAGTAAGGGGCCGCAGGGTTTAGAGAGTTCTGGTTGTGCGGAGCGATGGGCGAGTCGTATACCGACGTCGCCAGTTCTTGAGCACCGTACGTGCTTCCTGGCCGCTGGTTGCCTTGCGAGTAGGCGGTGTATTGGTTGGATGCCGGAGGAGGGGAAGACGTATTGATCGGAGCAGGTTGACCTGCAGATCCACCGGAAGTTGGGCCAGGTCGGACCGGGTATGATTGCTGTTGAGATGGAGCATGAGGGTTCCCACTAGTGGGGATTTCGGCTCCTGCGACGTAGAAAGGAGCCGGTGTCGCCTGGCTCGGGCGTTGGAAGTTGCTAGGCGGAGGGCTGACGCCGTGGTAGTCTATTCACCACACGTCAATACGTGTTCCAGCTTGCCATATTTGGGTCAATACGTACCCTGAGGCCCGGGTGTGTAGAATCTTTGAGCATCATGGGGCGGTCCTCCAGGGCCACCTTGGGGAGGGTAGCCTGGCTGTGGGGGCCCCGGCATGTATTGGTGGTATGACGGCTGAGGAGGATGGGCCATCGACGACTCCAAAAGGGCTTCATAATCGCGACGAGCCTTGATAAACTTCTCGTTCAACTGCGTGAAGTCATCTGCAGTGCAGATATTGTTAGCAAAATCCATTACAATGAAATTTAATCATATGATTGACATACCTTTCTTCTGGGAGTACTTCTCAATCAACCGGATGAGCTTAGGGCGAATTGCAGTCGTTTGGTGGTACAATTTCTAACATGGCAGGTCAGTAACCATACAGTTCGTTGCATGGGACACGAAAACCAAACGTACAGCAATCTCGTCATTATCCTCCTCCCGGGGCGAGGTATTCGAAGCGCTCAGCAATGTCAAGAGCTTCTCGACATTCTTAATCTCGGCGAACACCTCTGCCTCCATCTGTGCCTCGCGCTGAAGCTCCTCCGGGGTGGGATCCGTGAGCTTTTCGACGTAGTTGAGAGGGAAGATACCCGTTTTCCCGCGGAGGGAGCCGCGCCACCAGTCTTTGTACACAGATTCTAGGACGGCGATCACATCTCCCTTCTTGAATTCAAGCTCGCCGCTCTCAGACGGCACAAAGTCGTATAGAGCGCGGACACGAGACACCGTCGCCGCTGTCGTTCCTGAAGCTACTGGTTTTATCTCGCTAGCGGCAGCAGCAGCGCCACCTGCGGCTGAGGTTGATGCCGTAGCAGTCGCAGACTCGGAAGGCTTCTTCTTACGCTCCTCCTCTTGCAGTGAGAGCTTCAAGGCCATTTGAAGCTCTTCCTCTTCCTTTTGTCGATCGAGCTCGGTCAGGTTGTTCTTCTGGGGTGCCGAGGGCGGCTCTAGCGTGGGGTTGGTCTGCTTGAGACGATAAAAGGCATCGTACATAATTCCGAGGTCCGCATCGTTCTTGAACATGTCGGACCATTCCTTCATCCTCTCGAGGATCCTAACCTTGACTTGGTTGTGGGTATTTCGGTCGTTCGCAAGCTTCAGTAGGGCATCCGTGAAGGCACGGCTGGCAAGTTCACGGTGCATCTCCTTGCCACAGTTCTGGCTGAGCGCATTTGCGAGCTAAGATGAAGCGATACGGGGTTAGAAAACCATCACACTATTAGACGGGTCTCCTACAGTATGAGCTGCCTAACGCAGCGCTTCAAAGACATACCTCGAGAGTATAAAGCTGTACATTGGCGTTTCGATGGGCGAGACGCTTGATTATGCTCTGGACAGCTTCTTTGGGGCCACTATTGTCGGCAGCTACCCGGTCGCAGACTGTCATGATAGCTCCCCAATCCTCCGAGGTAAGGTTCTCGTCGGTCGCCTGAGCTATTCGTCCGGGAATCATAGTCAGAATATATTACGCTGGATCGAGATGAAAGTATCGGGGTAAGTCAAGAGGTGGGTACGACATACCGACGACTTCGTCAAAAGGACCAACCGCTGCCGCACGAAACATGATGAGGGAGGAGGCGGATCTGATGTATCGAGGTTTCGTCTGTTCGTCAGTCGCACAGTGGGCTCGATGAGCTCTCTCCTATTAGTGAGACGAGGTATAAATTATCGTAGGAAGAAGCGGTCGCAGACTAAGACATTAAAAAATAGAAATTCATCAACAGATGTTGGTGATGAGAATACGGTGGCGGTTGTTGGAAGGAGTCATAGGTGGAGCCTAGAATGCTCGGTGCTACCAAGCAAGGGATCACCAGTAGCAGCAGCAGCCTTGTCTCCGGCGCAAAGTATTGGGCTAATTTAGGAGGGGGAATTCGGGTGGGACCAGTCAGTAACAATACGTAACCAGATGCTATCTTCGTCACTGGATGACGAACCCACGCCACAGGCAGGAGCCATTCGGACAGCTGTGATTTGCTGTCGCCAAGAGACACATGAATCAGCCGAAAAATAGCCAGGCTTAAACATTAGCGAAGGAAACTCCATTCAGCATCGCCTAGCAGCTTTATTTTTGTCCCAAGCTCCCTCACGTACGTAAATCAGCCGTACTGAATACGGCGGACCCGCTATTAGCTGCAACGCGGCTCACCATTCAGCTCGAATTCTTGAAGATATTTTTCTTACTCCTAATTTCCGTACAGTAGTAGATCTCTTCATCTCCAAAAAGTTCAATTATTCGTATCATTACTCTAGAGGTTTTGATTGCTCTCATTCTCGGAAGCTTAGCGACCAGCCCGAAAGTCCCATCATATCACTTGCTTGGGCTATCGGTATATGGATCGAATCCAACCCTTCGCTTAGCATCATTCCTCGCATTCCACTTATCCTCACCCGTCAAGCCCGTAGTCGACGTCTCTTCCAAAAAGAACGTCAGGATGTGATCGGGAATGGATAGGTGGCACATCTGCTGAAACTCTTGAAGACTACTCAAGCGTATCAACATTTCCATGAGAGACAGCGATGAGGCGATAGCCCCAAACGGAGACCTCGCAACCAAAGATTCCTGGCTCGCCGATGCTTTTTGAACACTCAAGTTCTGGGAAACAGGACGTGAAGACGATTGAGATGCAGTACCGTGCGACGACATGACGGAGAGCCGCCGGATCTGGTCAATCAGACTCGAGTCTAGCGAGCGTCTTTCGCGGCGAGGCTGCTGTTGCACCTCTTGGTCTGATTCGCTGTCTTCGTCGAGATCACTAGTCTCTGACTCGTCCTCCTCAAAGACCTCGAGAGCTAGCCACTCAGGGTCCAAGTGCATAGGCAGCCTCCATTGCTCATTTCCCAGACCACGAGAAGCCTCATCTTTGCTGGTTGCCTGGCGCCGGCTCTCGATAGTCAGTTGGCGGTCTATATCTAGCTGCTCATCCGATTCTTCCAAGTTCAAGTCTCCTTCTCTCAACAACTCGTTACTGTGCGTCAAAGAGTTGTGCAATTCTAGGCGTTCCGCCATGCGCGACGGTACCTTTGGGGCAAGATCGCGTTTTAAAAGTAGGACCGGGTTGTTATCATACCCCGTCCCGCTGCCCACGTTTAATATCCTTCCCGTGTCAGTGTAAAATATTTTGGACAAATAATGAATGGGAATAGACTCTCGTCTTCCAGCATTACAAACGGTATCATACTGATGGGATTGAAAGTCATCATGGACCCGCCCATCATCCAAGTCCTCGACGATCTCCAGGTGGTATGAAAACTCGTCCGTCGGGAAATAAATCGACGCCTCGTCCGTCGAGTACCCAGGTTTTGGTCTGTAACCCTCAAGAGGGTCAAAAACATAGTGTATAGGCGTACGACATAACCGAACTCGAGCTTTGTGCATCACCTCTTGCCAAATAGGCTTCCTCTCATTATCCCCGAAGCCGTAGCGTACCCCTTCTTGCGAACCGTTACTTTTCGGCGTTCTTGGTGTTGAAGGCGGATTCTCATAGGCAGTGGCGTCATCATTCGCTGTTCCAGGAGTGGTCGACGCATGGCCTAGGAAAAGCATGTAGAGCGACAAGGTAAAGGACGGGCCGATTTGTACGGGCTTGGTCGCCTCGGCATATTGTGTATCACCCACAATCAAGAAAGTGCTGGCTTGGAGGAGACGAGACGGAGAGACCCCAGGTGGCAGTGAAGTGCCCAAACTCTCACCAGAAGCTGTAATGGCGAGCTGTAGTAGAGGGATATCATGGTCAATGCGCGTGAGGAGATTCTTGAGATCGAGGATTATAGCTCTGAGTGCTGCTTCCTGCCTTTCGGGCGTTTCCCTCCCGCTTCGCCTCTCCACTAGTTCTTCTTCTGCGGCTGCTACATCCTCGAGACGCTTTCCTAAGGAGACGATGGCCCGGTGTAGTGACTTGGCGAGAGGGACTGCCGATTCTAGGAATATGTTCCCCCGACCAGACCTGAGAGGCGGGCAATGATGAGTTAGCAGCGGGATAATCAATAACACAGGCTCGGTTCGAATCGGAGGATGGCAGTGCTATGACGTACTTGAACTCGATAAGATCGATGGCGGGTGATATAATCTAAAAAGAGGATTAGCTTCAAATACCTTTGCGTTTTAAGAGGTCAACCCATGGAGGCTGACAACAAGATATCACTTAGTACCAACCTGTATCTTGCTGTCAAGACGCTTCTGGAGAGACTTCAGCTCGGCACGGAGATTCTTGTCATCCACAGTCTTTAAAAGACGAGAACATTGTGAAATAGCATAGGTCGAGGTAAGGGCAAGTCCCGACCTGATGGCATAGTTCATGGCCTGCACACCAAGACGTGAGAGTAGAGCGTCCATCGGTGATAAGGGGAGACCGGGTAAGATTCCATTATGTCCGTAGGCATATAGGGGAGGGGAAAATGCGCAGGTTCGTTCCCTGTGTTGGGTTTGTTGTTTTTCGTTTTGGCCTGGGATAGAGAGAATGCCTGGACGTGGACTGGACTGGAATAACAGAAGCTTTGGTTGGTGCCTTCTCGTATTACACGTGCATGTGCAAGGAGGACAGCAACAGCACCCCTGAGAGACAACGCATCAAATGATAGGCATCGAAGACGGCGAAAGTGTACGTACTTCCTTCGTCCAAGATTCATAGGCACCAGGATGGCTATCGAATTCAAATCCTAAAATATGAATTATATATACAGTAACACAAATGTCCAAGTTTGAGCCAGCATCATTTGACCTTTTGCTATGCTAGACTCGGTGAGTCAGGACATCGGCGCAGCCTAATTTTCGACTGGGAAGGTTCGATCGACTGCATTAATTGATCCTTAGGCTCGGGTCAATTCAGCAGTTTTAGGCAGGGACGTCCCATATTATCTGATCACCGAGTCTAGGTCAACAAGTCGACCACATGAAATGGATTTTGCCCTCGACTTCGAGGTACTTTTAGCCGTGTATATACAGTGCTAATGGAAGCTTCAATAGGTGTTTTACAGCTCTTTTAGCTGTATTGTCTGTATGAGTAAATACACTGTGCAGTACACCCACAAACAGCCCCGCTTCAGGTTTTCCTTGTTCCAAGGCGACAAACCATGGCGGGGCAATTCTAGACTTATCAAAAGTCACTCCTTCCACAGTCGATTTTTCGCTCGACAAGCATCCCTTTTTTTGCCTCTGCTGAAGCAACAACTGGACTCCTTTATCACAGCCACCATCCTCATCTGTGGTTTCAAAAGAGGAGTGTCGACTACATAAAGTCCTCTTCTGCCTGCAGCTCTCCTCACATTGGGCTGTAACTCCTGGCAACTGTGAGATACCCCCGCCCTCTTCCTTAGTCCCTGTCCCTCCCTTGTGCGCCAAGTTCCACATCTCTTGCGCGTCATCATATTTTTGGGCGGTGTCCTAACATTACCTGTACGTAACAGCTTTCAGAATAGGACGCATACAAGCCTTTTCTATTATCACTTTCCAGTATTTCTACATACTTCCAACGATCTATTTCACAAGCCTCGAACCATCATGTCTCACCTCAACTCGTGGGAGGACGATCCTGCTGCCCAGGATGAGAGCCTGTCTAGGCAAACTCAACAGCAGCTGAACATCAACCAGCAAGGCCAGGGCCAGGGTGGCGCCTTCCGAGCGAATGCTGCCGCTGCCGCTTTCCAGCCCACCGCGCAAACCTTCCAGCCAGGCCAGGCGTACGGCGGTTACGCGCCCCAGTACCAGCAATACTATCAGCAGGGTTACTACCCCCAGTACGGTGGCCAACAGGGCTTCGATCAGTACGGACAGGGTGGTCAGGGATATCAGCAAGGCGGATATGGCCAGCAATACGGTTCGTTTTACCACCCACCTTTCCTTTCCATGGCTTTTCTCTCTCGCTACATCAGAAGATGCGCCGACTAACTCACTTCCTTGCGATCCCACAGGCGGCCAATTCCCTCAGTATGGACAGCAGAATTTCCAACAGCAACAGCAACGTCCCCAGCAGCAGGCGTCGTCTCAACCTCAACAACAACAACAACAGCAAAGGCAGCAACAGCAACAGCGAACCCAGCCGCAATCTCAACAAACCGCGCCTCCCAAGGCCCCTGCTGCGGCGGCCCCCGCCGCGCAGGCCAAACCTCCCGTACAGAAAGAGGGTGGTGCCAAGGTTCTCTCTTTGGGCGCAGACGTAACCAAGCCCAAGGCCAAGGTGCTCTCCATTGGCGGCTCCGGAGCTGTTGAGCTGCCCAAGAAGGCCGAGACCCCTAAGAAGGCAGAGGCTCCCAAGGCCGAGACAAAGAAGGAGGCTGCGCCAAAGGCCGAGGGCGGCGCGAAGGCTGCGGCAGCGAAGGCCATCAGCAAGACTGGAGAGTCGGCTAGCGGAAAGACGTCACCAACCCCTTCGTCCGGTCGCTCGAGCCCGACCGCGGGCAGCTCCAAGGGCCCCGTTAGAGACGTGGATGCCGTTCAGAAGGAGCAGGCAGCGGATGTTGATGATGACACTTTGAAGGAAATTTACGGCAAGGAGCACGTCAACATCATCTTCATCGGCCACGTCGACGCTGGAAAGTCCACCTTGGGCGGGTCCATTCTCTACGCTACCGGAATGGTTGATGAGCGCACTATTGACAAGTACCGAAAGGAGGCCAAGGACATGGGCCGTGAATCGTGGTATCTCTCTTGGGTCCTGGATTTGACAAAGGAAGAGCGTTCCAAGGGCAAGACTGTCGAGGTTGGTCGCGGCTACTTCGAGACCGACAAGCGCCGATACAGTATCCTCGATGCCCCCGGACACAAGACCTACGTTCCCAACATGATTGGCGGAGCTTCCCAGGCAGATGTTGGCATCCTTGTCATCAGCGCCCGGAAGGGAGAGTACGAGACCGGATTCGAAAGGGGTGGCCAGACTCGTGAGCACGCTATGCTTGCCAAGACCCAGGGTGTGAATAAGCTCGTCGTTGTTATCAACAAGATGGACGACCCCACCGTCAACTGGTCGCAGGCGCGATATAACGAGTGTACTACGAAGCTCTCTCAGTTCCTCAAGGGCACGGGTTACAACCTCAAGACGGATGTCATGTTTATTCCCATTGCCGCTCAACAGATCCAGGGCATCAAGGATCGCGTACCAAAGTCTGTGTGTCCCTGGTATGACGGACCATCCCTGCTCGAATACCTTGACGGCATGAAGGCGCTTGAAAGGAAGGTGAATGCGCCATTCATGATGGCGGTCAACGGCAAGTACCGTGACTTGGGCACCATGGTGGAGGGCAAGATCGAGGCTGGTGTTGTGAAGAAGGGAATGAGCTTAGTCATGATGCCCAACAAGCAGAACGTCGAAGTGATGGCGGTGTATGCTGAGGCTGAAGACGAGATCCCGATCGCCCAATGTGGTGACCAGGTGCGCATTCGACTCAAGGGTATCGAGGAAGAAGATATCCTTCCAGGCTTCGTCCTTTGCTCTCCGAAGCGATTGGTGCACTGCGTCAACGAATTCGAGGCCCAGATCCGTATTCTCGATCTCAAGAGCATTCTCACAGCCGGCTTCAACTGCGTGTTGCACGTACACGCTGCCATCGAGGAAGTTACGTTCGCAGCCTTGCTCCATAAGCTTCAAAAGGGAACCGGCCGCAAGAGTAAGCTACCGCCGACGCACGCCAAGAAGGGTGACAGCATCATCGCCAGGATGCAGGTTATTGGCGGCGCAGGGAGCGTATGTATCGAGCGCTTCGAAGACTATCCCCAGATGGGCCGCTTCACATTGAGAGACCAGGTATGTGTCATGTGAGAGAGCTACGTAGGGCCCAGCCCAGATCGGGGCCCATGCAGCCGGAAACCTTCCTCCGTCCTCTTCCCTCCCCTCAAAACTCTCCTCCCGTCCTTTCCCCAAACTCACTACGCCCTCCCGCTCCCGCCATCTGGGAAAAAGCACGAACCACGTTGCTAATATGGGTCATCCAGGGACAAACGATTGCTATTGGCAAGATCACTAAGCTTATTACGGATTCGGTCTAAGAAGGGACAAGGTCATGTCAGTTTCGAACGCTGGGCATGTCGTCCCGGTACATCTCGAGACGGAGTGAGCGTTTACGGAATATTTCGTAGACCCACCCATGTCACATCGGGGGAGGGAGGACCGTTGAATTACGGTGGCTGCAAGAAGGATATCCAAGTTGAGGACCGCCAAGACCAATGGGCAGAGGAATGTAGCCATGCAAGTCATCGATGGCGGAAGAAGGGCCCATATAAAACTCCTTCATAAGCACGCTTCTGTGTACTTGATATCACACGCACAGCTCCACCTTGGCGGACCGGTCGTTATTACGAAGTAATGTCGTAGTTGCCCAAAATGAGGTGGTCAAAATAAAATATTTTTGATGAGTTTTTTTTTTCTCTTCTTCTTCGCCTTCCATTGTTGGCCAAGGACTATGTTGTTGAGACCAAGACAACCGCGGTGCTTCCGAAAAAATGATACCTCGCTATCTGCCGAGAACTGACGGGCTGGGCAGCAACTAACTCGAAAGCTACGGCTGCGTTGCATTACTGCGTACGAAGCCCTTTGCTTGGCACACCTTGACACATCGCGCCGGACCTCCAAAGCCACTGTTGACTTGACAAGGCAAGGGGGGGCGTGTATGCTCCCTCCGTTGCCTGCCATCATCCGGATCTCTCGCCCCCAAGGGGAAGGGTACCATGATTGTATAGATACAAGTGGCAGCTCACCCGTATACAAAGCTACCATCTTTAGAACAAAGAGAAAAAGATAATCTAGATCCCAGAGACCGTACCCGATTGGAAGATCTGAGAAATTTTGAGAAAATATTGGTTGCTCCCTTCCAGAGCGGGTCTTACACCCCTCTCCAAGCCCGCCCCTCCGTCGGCCCCTCTTACTCTCACCTACGTACGAAGTTTCTTGATATTGCCGACTTTTTTTCCTTCTCTTTTTCTGAAACGAAAACTAGGGCAGTTCCAGCTCCCCCAGGGTTCCTGTTTTCATTGTTTAGAAAGTATTAAAAATCTGGAGTCTTTCTGGGCGGGGCCTCTGGATCTTCTCCGTACTCGGTTCTCTCTTGTGGAGAAGTGGGCTTCACGATAATAACCCGGAAGACATACAGTGGGTGTTTCTTTAATGGAAAGCTGAAAAGCAACGCAATCTTTTTGGGGGGGGCTATTATTGAACTGTATTTTTTGTATTTTCCCACTTTCTTTTCTTCGTTTAAAACAGCAGCCCCAGGATTTCGGGAACTAACGGGGGGCCCACCGGAATAGAAAGGTCTAGATGCTCGGTGTACGACGGAGGGGAGTGCGGCCGCTGGTTGCCGGAGCAGGTCGGAGCGGAAGGTGGGAGAATGGGGAAGGACCTTCCCCCGTTTTACTGGGATCTAACATGTATTTCCTTTTATTTCTTTTGTGTTTCTTTCTGTGTTCGTGCGTTGAGTGTATGTGTTTAGGGGGCGTGTAGATAGCAGTTGGGGTATGAGATACGGGGGGGCGGCTTATGCCATGTCTACGTATTTTTTGATGATTTGGGACAGGTACATGATACATGTTCATGCATACATTGGCCTCCTCCGGGACCTCTTCGTCTTCCTCTTCTCCGGTCCTTACGGGTTTCACGATGTTTGGCCCGGGGCTGGTCGGCGGGAGGGTTACCGGATGGTTTTTTCTTCTTTCCCACTTTGGACATCTACCTTCGTTACCAGGGGCATTTCTGAAATTAGAGTAAAGTCAGTTGACGAGTAAATACGGGGCTATAGGTAAACTTGTGAGTCAGGTGCCCACGTGAAGGTGCAAAAATAACCTTCGACAGGGGCCGCCTTCTAGCGTTTTGTGATGGAAATTAGAAGGGGAGTAGAAAAATGGAAATGAGGAAGGAAAAGTCTTCAGGAAATTCATGCCCGAAATACGACGATGGGATCCAAGGTGAAGCCCATCGTGGGTTTCGGTGGGTACGGGAGTACGTGGACGGTGTAAGTCACTCTTCGGGTACGCAAGGGGCTCGGGCGAAGGAGAGTTGGAGGGCGCTTGCTCTATTCTAGTCTGCTCTGGGGTACCCTTGCAGAAAGTCACATGCAGAGGACCAGCAGACCTGTTTGGCTACAAGTAAATCCAAAGAAGGCAAGAAGAAAGGACAAAAATATTGGGAAAAAAAAGCAGAAAAATTTTTTGTGTGGTCGGTTGCGTCAGATTCGTCAAGTAAGTTACAACTGCTTCGTTCATCCAGCTGCTGCGCCCGCGATCTGCATTCTCTACACTGCTCTACTCTTCGTAACCCTGTAACCCTGTGGACGGGCCAGGCTGGGCCCCATTAGGGCACAGTACCAAAGAACCGGTCGGGTTAAGGTGAAGCGCCGAGCTCAACTCCCGAACTCTGTGAGAAATCTTGCCCAAACAGACTCCAAACTTGGGGGCAAATTTGTCCTTTCAGTCTATTTCCGGGAATTGAGATCTCATATGATCGGAGAATGTCGGAACAATTCAAGGGCTAACGGAGATAGGGAAAGAGCAAAGATGACTGAGGCATGAAGAAACAGACACTAAGCCGAGAATGGCGGGGCATAACGGGTCCAATTGGGGTGTTTGGGGGGCGTGGAAATCTAACTTGTACAATTGGAGTGTACTTCGCAGCTTTTGAGACTTCTTCAGTGGGGTCGGGCATTGACGGCGGGACCCGCTTTCGCTGTATTCTTCGGTACCATCACGTGGATGTACCTTGTCTGGTTGGCTGCAACTAGCACAATTCGAACGCCTAGTGTAGATATCGCAACTTCCTTGTTGAAAGGAGTCATATCTGATGTGGGTAAGAACGGCAGGATCGGGACCGGGAGGGTGTGTAAAACAGGACGAGGTAGTTTAGGAGCGGAGTGCAGTGTACGTAGACACAGCAAAGAATAAATCGGAGAAAAATAAAAACAACGCCCTTTGTGGCTTTGGAAAAAGCCAATGAGTTTAGCGGTGGAGAAGCAGGACATGTACGCGTGCATTTGCCGGAGACATTTAATGTCAATGATCATTTTTAAGAATCGTGTACTGATGTCAGTGTCGCTAAGATTCGACAGGAAGGGGTCTTCCCCCGGATTTTCTAGGGCCAATTAGGTTAGTAGCGTTGCTGAAGCCGGCACGGAAAAATCCTGGGTCGACCTGGGCACCTGATGTGTGTTAGGGGGTAAAGGGAGGGAGGGGACCGGCAGCTGGTCACTCCCAGGCTGAGATCAGCCTTAAAACGTGTCCGTCTCTCAGGGCGGCTGACACGAAGAGCGTGAACGTGACCACTGACCAAGCAAGCTTGCTGGGGAGTCCGAGATGAGCTTGAAACATTGCGCCCATTTTTTATTTCCCGCACCACCGCAGCTCCTCGGTCTGCAAATTTTTTTTCCTGGCCACAATATCCCAGCAGGCACGCGACCATGGGAATACGGCAGCATCGTGACTGGCTGAGCGTCCATGTCGTCCGAGTTCTTGTCAACCGACAAAGACGCAGGCCGTGGCGATTGGCTGTCGTTCCATGATGCATATTGAGAATAGGATGCTTCAGCATTCGTTGTGGCAACACCCAAGCACCCAGGCTGCCGAACACCGATCCCGTGGGTAAACGACGTAATGTGGTCCTGCTCTCCTGGTGTTCTGGACCGAAAAGCAAGAAATGCAGGCTTGAGGTTGTACCACCCACTCACACTTCCGCCTTTCCCTTACTTTTCCTAGCGCACGGTCGCCTGGTGCCAAGTCCAGTAAGTCTAGGCTCCATGCCAAGCCCCAGAAATCTGGGGTGATGTAGCACTACTCCTGCCCACTTTTCGACCGACAGTTGCGTTATGACTTGACCGTAAATTACAGAAGCCGGATCAATATTTGCAAGTTGATTGATCTGGTGTGCGTCGACAATTCGCCAATTCGTTCAATTCGTCAAATCGCCCCTCGGGCTTGCTTCCAGGGTCTTGGAATGGGCCCAGTTCGGTTGTCTTGAAGAAAAAAAGCCACCCACGGCGGCCATTGCCGCTAGCTTCAGTGGCATGGCCAGGCCCTTGCTCGCCTTGGCTGGGTAGTGTTATCGATAAATTGATCAATTGATTATCGCTTCCGTCCGGGTTGAAGTGGTCCGTCGCCGTCGCCGTCGCCGCGGGGGAGGGGAAGCTCGGTTCATCGTCATTACGAAGGTACGCGAGTTGTGAGTTGTCTTTCGTGGGTCTTTTTTTTCCCTCTCTCTTTTTCTTTCTTTTTCCTCGCTCAATTTTTTTTCCACTCTCGGACTTTCAATGGTATCGTTTATTACTCCATAGTTTGTTCTAGCGTAGCTGTTTCAAATGCCATTGGGGTGCGGGCTCCCTCTTTGACTCGGAGAATCCCGGGTCGAGTCTACTTCGTAAATGGGTCTAGAAGGACCCCCAATTAACACTGTTGAGGTGCGAGGAAGAAGGAGCCATCTTGAAGCACCTAGACAATCTACTTCGTACAATCATCGTCAACTGTCAAATACGACCGGCCTTTTGTTTTTCTCTCACCGATAATACACTGCCCCCATTAACAACGCGTGTACGTAGAGTATAATCGGTGTATATTGTATCATTTTGCAGGTGCCAACAGGCCCAATATAGAGTTTCTACTAGGAAGATCATTCCCCATCTGATGAAATGACGGAATGCTCAGGTCAGTGGGGGTCGTCGACGGGCCTGTAATTCCAGAATGCACGCGATCAAAAACTATTGACACTTCATGGTACGCTCACCGATAGATTGCTATACGACTTTCAACCTGAGACAGAACGGAGATTGCGCGCAAATATGAGGAGTCACTGGTAGGTCAGGTCGGTTTGTTGCGCTGCCTTGATCATGTACCGGTGCGCTCCGGAATAATATCGTGATTGCCCGCCCCATGTGGCTCGATCTGGTCGCACAAGCTCTTCCCATCCGGAAAAGGCCAAGCTCGGGATCGCGCTCCACCGGCGGCTCCCAATACGTCGTAATACCGGCGTCAACGTACCTCTTGGCGAGAATCCAGTCTTTTATATCCTCGGTCTCGACCACTTGGAGACCCATTGCCATGACACCAAGACCCATTCTCTAAACCCAAAGCATTCACAGTTTACTCCAAGACGCAACTAACGGAATCCAAAAGAATAAGGCCCAATCAGTCTTTTGATTCTGTTCACATTTTTTCGTTCTTTTTTTTCTCGGCACGATCAGCTACAATCTATTGATCCCTGAAAGCTCAAAGCTGCGTATCGTTATCGATATCGAACGGACTTTGCCCCAGGCAGTCGAAATAGCCGATTTGCTCTGATTCCAGACAACATTGAATCTAGACCCATTGCAACAACGGGAACAGCCACAGCTATTCTCAAACACACACGCCCCCGTCAATCAACGTCCAAAATACCCTCCCCCCATTCACCATAGCACTTACAAGCCCTTACCTAACTTCCAATATCTCGCCTTTACCTTGCCCGTTTCGACTTCCGATTTCAATTCGGATATATCCTCAGTCGACAATAACTCTCACGTACCTCGAGAGAAGCTTTCACCCTGCTTGGCACCAAGTGGAGAAACTAAAAACTGTTGTACACTACTTCGTACCGAAGAAATACAACGAAAGACCAACGAGATCAACGAACCCGACTGAACATCGTCAAAGTAACATACGCCACAATTCATCGCCGGGTTGCTTGACGATACTCCTGCAGTGTACTTCGTACCTTCACAATTTACACCCCTCCCCGCTTCTGACCGGACAAGTTAGGAAGCAAAAACAACCAATCACAAGTGCAAAAGGCGCAATCAAGAGCCACTCCACTTGTTACTCCTTTGCGTGCTCGTACCCTTGCGTACCAGATACGACAGTCACACTCACACACGACATCCACTATCGCTCATCTTCTGCTCATCTACCCAGGACGCTAGGCAGTACTACGCCTCAATCAGCGCAAAAAGGTCCCTTCCCCGAAAAAGCTAGCAAGCCGCTAGACACACGCCCCCCGGCGGATTTTTAGGTTGATTCATCGCCTATCAGCAACTCTAGGGGATTCCCGAGCCGAATAGTACCAAGGTCTTGTCGTCAACAAAGAATTGGGAAAACCTTCATATAAAGGAACATGTTTCCCAGTCGAAGAAGCGTCTCTCCCTACTCTGATCCAACAGTTAAAGGACCAAGAGCACAGATTCTATCATCAGGTCATCAACACGATCTTCACAAAAGTTAGTTTTTGCCCATCTACTTTTTTCGCCTCTTTCACGATAGCTTCATAAACCCCCTACCTCCGCCAAAACCGAGCCAGTTTGAGCTCCCACACCTTCACAAGTTAGACTTTCCAAACCTTTCGACTTTGCCAACTCCTTGAAATTCCCCAAACCGCAACCATGCTGACCCGACTTCGTCGCCCATCAACAGTGATTCCCAACATGAACGTAAATAAGACTCCCCTTCACCCTGCGGGTGTCCAGTAAGTCAACACTTCCCGAACCTCCATTGCCTTGCGGCCAATTCCCCCTTCAAGACTTCACAAGCCGCTAACACGCATTCTCCTATAGACCCCACTTCGAGAAGGACCACGGCGAGCACGAGGTCACGGAAATTGGTACGGCCCTTTCCTGCAATCCAGGACAGCGCAACATTCAGCTCGAACTGCGAAGACTAACACCATTATAGAGGAGACCCTCTACGAGAAGGCGCACATCGACTACTCCCGAGTTGCGATTGTGAGTTTCCCGCAACTAACTAACACGTCAACTTTGACCCCACAGAATCAAAGTGCTAATACATGGCGATCTTTAGATTGAGAACCCCTCCGTTGCCGCCCTCTACGAAGATGCCCTCGTCTACGAGACTGGTACCGCCATCACATCCTCCGGCGCCCTCACTGCCTACTCCGGCGCGAAGACCGGTAGGTCACCCCTAGACAAGCGAATTGTCAAGGAGGCCGAGACCGAGAACGAGATCTGGTGGGGACCCGTAAACAAGCCCATGACCCCTGATGTAAGTAATTTTTCTTTCCAATCATCCTGCCGCCACCCGAAAGAGGAAGCCCAGAAGAAACAAGGCAAAAAAATGGCTGTCGTCGGATATCATGACAACCTGCACCTTCCACACACTCCTCGCTTGACATCGGCTCTGCTGCGTCATTGCACATGTTACTCGGAGAAACCGCTCGCCCCTTGAACCCTTGATTTTCTGCACAAATTTTCCCGAATTATGCAAACATCCGCGACACGATAATTCCATTGTTATCCCCTGGAATTCACTTGTCGCACCCTTCCCCCGTTTCCCCCAAACATCCTGATCTTGGGTCTTGGTTGTCGTCATAACCCCCTAGCAACTTAGCGAGGGGGCGGGGCAGTGGCCGCTGTCTGTCGCTGTGAAATTCAATAGCCGAGGAGGTGGGGCAGAAGTCAAAGTTCGGGTACAGTTATCCGACTAGCAAGCAAGCGTTAGCCGAAGACTGCCCGTGGACATTCACCAATGGCACCTGGCAGGACCCTGCATTTTTTCCCCCTTCCGCGAACCAAATTTGCGCCAGGGAACTCGACCACCGAGAGTGACTTCGGTCAGGCTCGGTCGGCCGGGTTTGCCAAGAAAGCCAAGAACCAGTCCCGAGAACACCACAGTGCAGAAACCTCAATCGCAGCCAACACAAAAACTGTGCGCAGTGAAGTCGAAGAGAAGAGACTAACATGATGATTCCGCCAGGTCTGGAAAATCAACCGCGAGCGTGCCGTTGACTACCTCAACACCCGAAACCGAATCTACGTCATTGACGGTTTTGCGGGATGGGACGAGAAGTACAGGATCCGAGTGCGCGTTGTCTGCGCTCGCGCCTACCACGCCCTCTTCATGAGGAACATGCTCATCAGGCCCACGCGCGAGGAGCTCGAGCACTTCTCCCCCGACTACATCATCTACAACGCCGGCAAGTTCCCCGCCAACCGATTCACCGAGGGCATGACCTCCGGCACCTCCGTAGCCATCAACTTCGCCGAGAAGGAAATGGTCATCCTCGGTACCGAGTACGCCGGTGAGATGAAGAAGGGTGTCTTCACCGTTCTCTTCTACGAAATGCCCATCAAGCACAACGTCCTCACCCTCCACTCCTCCGCCAACGAGGGCAAGGACGGAGAGGTCACCCTCTTCTTCGGTCTCTCCGGCACCGGCAAGACCACCCTTTCCGCCGACCCTAGCCGTTACCTCATCGGTGATGACGAGCACTGCTGGAGCGACACTGGCGTCTTCAACATTGAGGGCGGCTGCTACGCCAAGTGCATTGGCCTCTCGGGCGAGAAGGAGCCCGATATTTTCAACGCTATCCGCTTCGGTTCCGTTCTTGAGAACGTCGTCTTCGACCCCGAGACCAGGGTAGTAGACTACGACGATGCCACCCTCACCGAGAACACGAGGTGTGCCTACCCCATCGAGTTCATCCCCAACGCCAAGATTCCTTGCGTCACCGAGAAGCACCCCACCAACATCGTCCTCCTCACCTGCGACGCCCGCGGTGTCCTCCCCGCCATCTCCAAGCTCGACCGTGGCCAGACCATGTTCCACTTCATCTCCGGCTACACCTCCAAGATGGCCGGTACCGAGGACGGCGTCACCGAGCCCGAGGCCACCTTCTCTGCCTGCTTCGGCCAGCCCTTCCTCGCCCTTCACCCCATGCGCTACGCCCGCATGCTCGCGGACAAGATCGAGCAGCACAACGCCAACGCCTGGCTCCTCAACACCGGCTGGGTCGGCGCCGGCTACACCCAGGGCGGCAAGCGCTGCCCCCTCAAGTACACCCGCGCCATCCTCGACGCCATCCACTCCGGCGAGCTCGCCAAGGTCGAGTTCGAGACCTACGACATCTTCAACCTCCAGGTCCCCAAGTCCTGCCCCGGCGTTCCCTCCGAGCTCCTCAACCCCAAGACCGCTTGGGAGGCCGGCGAGGAAAAGTTCACGGACGAGGTTACCAAGCTTGGCAAGCTCTTCAAGGAGAACTTCAAGAAGTACGAGAGCGAGGCGACGGAGGAGGCCATCAACGCTGGCCCCGTCGTTTAATTTTTCTCCCTGTGTAAATGTCTATGATGATGGGATGATGTGCTGTTGAGGAAACTTCGGGTGAAACATGAAGTTTTTGGTGTGGTGTGGAAAAGTAAAAAGAATTCAACATTGTTGCAGGCGCATTGTCTTTTTTTTCTTCCCCTTTTTTTCATGTCTTTTATCTATCATGCGGTTTTCTTTTTTCAAGGACTTTCACAGAGGAATCGGATACATTGAGAGCCGCGCCGATATCTGGCCCGCTCGAAGGACGTTGCAAACGCTTTTTACGTTTTATATAATAACTTATTTCTCTTTTTTCTGTCTCAATTTTCTCTGCCTTTGCCTTTGCCGATTGCTTGTCTTGGCTTTTCCTAATGTGTTGTGAACGAGAACGACATGAAACAAATCTTCCTTTTCCGCAAGGATGGAAATCGAGGAACATCATTGCATTACTCGGAACCCTGGGTTGTTTTATCTCTTAGCTTAGGACGCCATTTCCTTGCCCATTGAAAGGAGCAAACGGAAGCCTCTACTGAAATTGCATTTTCCCCCAAGGGTGTCTATAACATACTTCTATCGTCTTGCCGTCTAAGTGATATACCGATCGTACCGTACCATCCCTCTCCGGGGCCCATCTCGAAAAAGAAAAACGCTTCCTCGCTTACTGCTTCTCCTTGCCCCCAACGCGTCCCTAGCTAAGACTACTCCTTGTAACACACAATCCAATTAACATACCCGCAAGGCCAAAGATGCACCTCCCTCCCACTCTTCACCCTCCACTCCGCCGCATCAGGCCCCCCGCTCTCCCTCAACATAGTCTCTACCTCCTCCGGCGTGCGAGTCCTCAACGCGGACATCCACCCGTCGAAGACGAGGACGAATGGGATGACGGGGAAGAGGTAGGTGAAAATCAGCGCTGAGAGCGAGCGGTGCTTGAGGGCGTAAAAGGGAGCGAGGAGGAATGTGGCGGGGAAGAGGAGGAGGATGGGCAGGAAGGAGAGGAAATGCCGGTCCTGGAGTTCAAAGATGCTGTTTTCATTAGTCCATCATCTCCTCAGGCAAAGAAGGAGGTAAGGGAAGACTTACGCAAAAGCATGGCTCGTCCTCACTGTATCCCTCAAAATATCCCCCGCCAACCCCCCATCAAAATGATGAAACGCCAAATTAAACAACCTACAAATCCTCCCATCCCCCTCCCCCTTCCAC
>SJVG01000717.1:0-17460 GCA_034774675.1 Scedosporium minutisporum
CCCAATCATAAAGTTCTTGCGTTCAATCATGTTTACCAAGCATAGCAGTAGTTGAGGAGAGGCTTGGTAAAACTATAAAGCTCCTTCTCCCACCATTGAGTGGCAAAGGCGCGCACCTTAAAGTAGAAGTCCGTAGTAAGTTGAACACCGTTGGTCTTGGCGCAGGCAAGCTCTTGACGAGGGTCAAGAACGGGATTGTCATTTCGAACAGCGAGAGCCTTATACTCAGGCTCAGCGTCGCGACCCTGGACACCAGCACCCTGGTCACCGACAAGGATAAACTTGTTGTCGAATCCGGGAGTAGCAGTGACACCAGCAGAAAGGTCAACGAGGCCGGCGAGGAGCTCAACAGCGAGCTCGAGGGTTAGGTCAAGGCTGGCATCAAGACCAACACGGGCGCGTTCCGTGATGTTGGCCGTAGCACTGTACTGGGGAACCCATCCCGAGGTGGTGGTCTTGGAGCTGTCGAGGAAATCAAGGTGGACATTGCCCTTGGGGATTCCGACACCCACGGAAGCAGTGACACCAACGGCGGCGGAGGCATCGAAGACACATCCGATGCCGAAATCGAGGCCTGGACCAATCTTGACAATTCCCGGGACGGATACGAAGTCGTAAGAAAGACCGCCGGGAGAAAACTTGAGCGTCTTTGTATACGAGGCCAGGACATCGGCCGAAAGGGTAACTCCGGCGTTGAACGTGGTGTCAATGTCGAAATGGAGATCCTCGACTTTCCAAAGCAAGAAGTTGTAGTCGAGATACCCGGAGAATGTAACAGTGCTGGTGAACCCGGCCTCGTTGGCAGTGAGAGTGAAATATTTACTGTCAGTGTACAAGACCGTGTTGGGGTTAAGTCCCTTGGAAAGGGTGAGGGATACACTGGGGTCATAAACTGTTCGCTTTGTGATGCTCCCTCCGGGGATAGAAGTGAAATTCATCTGCAAATTGGCTATGGAGGTGTGAGCGGATATTAAGTAGACATCGTGAGAATCCGCATTAGGCGACACTTACTCGCAACCTGCTCAATCCCCTGCTTAGCAGCACTGACTTTAATAGTCAAGTCCTTGGTATTTGCCTCAAAGCCACTGGCCAAGAAGAATCCACGTTCGAACTCGGCGTCGCAGTTACCCAGATGGTTGGTGATCAGGATAAAGGCCTTGTCTTCGGTCCAGTCTTCCAGGGCCTCATCGAGGCCTTCCTTGTTGCTGAAAGACACAGTGACGAACCCATCTCCACATACGGCTCTAGAAACATCGTCGACATCTTCTAGGACAACAGCGGGGTTGTTGAGGGCAAGCTTCATGTCAATAGAACCTGGGACGCCATCTGTGGCGGCACCGTACGAAAGCTGCACCTTTTTCTTAGGGACGAGGTTCTTGCGGCGACCAACGTCCAGACCGGGACGGCGGGA
This sequence comes from Scedosporium minutisporum, assembly GCA_034774675.1. Lineage (NCBI taxonomy): Eukaryota > Fungi > Ascomycota > Sordariomycetes > Microascales > Microascaceae > Scedosporium > Scedosporium minutisporum. Next base: position 1,412 of record SJVG01000717.1, read on the forward strand.
AGGCTTGAACTTGTGGACGGTGGTGTCCGCACTGGGATGACGGGAAGGCCCCCCCCTAGCCTCGACCGAAGCCAAGAGGCCGAAGGCCAACGCGGCACAAGACAGCAGCTTCATCGTCAAGCGTGGATAGGATAAGATGAGTGGAGGTAATACGAACTTCTCTGTTAAGGTAACCACCGTGGCCGCTTGAAGAAGATACGAACTAGCTTGATGTCCCAAATCACGGAGGGGAGCGCGCCTTTTGTGTCTTCAAGTCGTGGCTATTTGGGCCATGCAACCAGTGCCGAATCATTGCTCGACCAGCACGCCCATGGAATTGCCTAGCCCCTTTATTGGATTCGATATAGTCCATGGTGTTGTTCTGGAGTTGCATTTAGTCCTCACGATCTTTGCATGGATGATCTTTCTTCTCAATGTCAGCCTACGGTTGCATTCGAGCCGACGGCGGACACTTCACCAAATTGGGAACCGAAATTAAACAAAGGGCCTGTCGGAAATACTACCCTATGGCGCGATCAAGGGAGCAAGTGCAACGCCGCAGGGCAGTCGGCGACTTGTTAAAAGCCTCAGCATGGACCTCTTCTTCGACCCTACTTCCCTGCTGGCCGATTCACGTGGTGGTTTCTCGAGTTAAAACCTATGGCTGTCATTCGCCAAGCGAGACATTCTGCAAGATTGCCCACCACCTCGTCCGCTACCTGCCCATCTGGTGATTGCAATACACCGACTACGACCGTCATCTTTATTCCAGCTACTGCAATAACGGGATTGATTGAATCCCGTGCTATAATATTACCCGTCCCGGACAATCAGGGCCCATTCTCTGGGTGGGGTGAACCAACCCCATCTGACAAGTGACAAGTGAATCCTCCGTGTGGGGAGACTAAGAATAGTTCCCTCCACCTCCACTCCGTCCCGGATACTTCGTGGGGGCAAGGGCGGCTATCAGTCGGAAACCGCCACGGCAGAATGCTCGACAATGCCCGAGAAATGGAGTAAATTATCTATCGCAGAATCAGACTCGGGAATGAATGACAAGAGACAGACACCTGGTAACTGAGACTCATTCATTGTTAGTCTCGTCAATTCGTCTTGAATTGATCTTCTTCGCGAAGTGTCTTGTATCCAAGCCACGCGGAGGAATTTAGAAAGAGGGGAGGAGAGAGGGAGAGGGGATAAAGTGTCTGTAAGGTAAAGGACTTGCCTGGTGTATTTCGGTGAGCTGTTAGGGTAACGAAAGTGCTGGGCAGGGAGTCTATGGCAGAGGTAGGATGTGTGTGATCCGTTACTGGAGCTTTTCGTCTGGTGAGTTTCTTGGTTTCCAAGAACTCACTGATCAGTTTGTCGAAGCCTTGATGCTGTGGTGTCCCATTGTTATCACACACAATTACCGTTCAGACCCAGCAAGCATCACAGATTTCATGGGCTGTCGTTTATGATTTAGTTGAGGCGAGAATGGCATTGGGTCTTCTCAACAAACCACTGCCCTCCAATATCGAACGGTGATGCGAATGGTCGCAACTGCGGCCCTGGTCTCAGACCGGAGGCCAAACGGGGCTAAGAAACGTGACATAAGATCGGCTCGACGAGATTCCGAGACTCCGATACTAGCAAGATCTTTCCAAACTTCAATGTGGACTTGAGCTTTTCAATTTCACATGCGATACGGAAGAATATGCCGAGGTAGATTCTAGAGAAATATGTGTGGGGGAAAAGCATATGGTGCCTAAAGAAAGCACCGTTTCCTCGTTCTCCTCTGTCCCTAATTCTACGGAGGACATTACCATCCGGGTTTCGCTTCTTGATAACTGTAAGAATTTATTGCTTTGAATTTGGCTCGTATGACTTCCACACGGAAGCCATACTTTTTTCACTGACCGTGAAGGTGTAGTAAATGTCTAATGATATAGTGGTATCTGGGCCATTCTATTTCGGGTTCTTCTTTGAGTTATCGACAATCTCCTTTGCTTGTTCCGACCTTTTTTCAAGTACCTCCTTTATCTCGTCCATTGTGTCGCGCAGCAACTTCTCGCCCTCACGCTTTCCCTTCTCAGTAGTCTCCTTCAGCAGATCTATCTTAGCCAAGACCTCGCTCTCACTGGGAAGCGTCTTGAAATACTGATCGAGGCCGAGTGCACCAGAGACGTGCGATCCTTTAGACCTTGCCTCCCCGAGTGCCTTCTTCACGTACTCTTCCAAGCTCGCTAGGTTGCCCGAATCGACGGCGTTCTCTGCCTTCTCAAATAATTCCTTGGAATTCCCATGCTTCAAATCCTCCGCGTTGTCCTCAATTAGAGCTTTCGCTTTTGGATTCTTGTCGAGGTAAGGTTTTGCTTGCTCTAGGCCTTTCTTCCATGCTTCATCCCCAAGCTTCTTCACTGAATCCATCGTTTCCTCGATGATTTTTCTCGCCTGGTCAAGATTGTCGGAGCTGGAAAAATCATCCATGATCTCCTTGACCTGCTCCAACGTTTTCTCTGCCTGATTCTTTGCTTCGGGTCCGTACTGTTCCCCCATTTCCTTCAGCTGGTCTAGGCTCCTGCCGAGTTGGGCCTTGACTTGCGGATGATTATCGAGGACGTCGGCAGATGCATCGCTAGCCAGACTCCCCAGCCTCTTGGACATGTCAGCGAGGACATCGAGGGCTTCAGACGCTGTCTTCAAACTCAAGTTGGACTTGGACAATGTCTGGAATTGTTTATAAGTGTCGACGATGATCTGATTCACCTCATTTCGACGGTTCTTCCTGAGTGTCTCGATGTCCCGGAACGCGGCGTCGATGAACTGACGTCCCCCGGGAACCCAGCTGAGGTATGAATAACAATAATCCTTAATGTACTGTATCGCTTGATCTCCGTCCGCTGTCGTCTGCTGCAGCTTTTTGGTTGCTTCCTGGTATTTCTCCGATGCTTCTCTAGCTCCCTTGTTAATCTTGTGCTGCATTCGTCCGGCCGGCGTCAGCAGGTAGGCGCCATAGAGCATTGTGGCGGCGGCGAGGCCACCCGCCACACCGGCCGCGAAGTATGAGTTGTCTGTCTTGCCATTGCTGGAAGATGGTGAAGAGGACTCGGTCGTTGTGGACTGGAAACGGGCTTGGCGGACCGTGACAGGTCGTGATCCCCGAGTAGCACATAGCAATATGCGCGCAACTCGGGAGCTATGGTTCTGGAGCATCGTAATCTTTGTGGGGGTGATGAGACTGTGGAGATAACGGAGTGCTAAGGACAAAGTTGTCGTGAAGACTTGGGCTAATAGATAATTTTGGGATCGATACACGGATCGACATCAGCTGAGGTCGCTCCTTATATGCGTCGTCCGCTTTCGCTTTGGGAGTTTTGGAACTTCTAGGGGGTAATAATATCTGATGATGATGCACTGATGACGTCCTAAGCCGCATCGGTGTCCGCCTTGGTGCGACCAAAACATCAGGTCTGGGTGGCGATTGGGAAGACGTGCGCCTGTCCTTGTTTTTCTGACTACTATTTACTGCCTCTTCAGGGGTCTCAATCAATTCGATATCAATACATCATGCTCTAATAGCAAGCTTTGGTTATCTGCCGTGGAACATGATTGCTTCACCTCGTAGATATTAACGCTGGGAAAGTATTAAACTGGACGGGAAAACAAAAGAAGTTGCAAAGGGAGGTAGATAGAAAAGAAGAGGGTCAGGAAGAAGTAAAACAAATCAGAGCGAATTAGAAGAGGAAAGACCAGTTTCCCACCCCATTCCCCCAAAGAGTTGGTAACACCCCTCGGTCAACAACTCAACAGAGTACGAATTGAAAGTTAACGGAGGAGATTCTGCTTTGCCCTAGTTCACATATATATATATATATGGCTATCGACGGGAGTGATATTATGCGGGCTTTGCTCTGGTAGTAAACTTCGGAGAGTCCATCCGCGTCGTCAGTTTTGTACTGGTGGGTTTACAATCTTGGTCTTGTGCTATGTTTATTCAATTTGACTAGAGGACCTGCTGTAGACTCATCCTGCCGGGGACTGACAATTTAAAATACTAAGAACTAAGGGCTAACAATCTTCTCAAAACCTTCGTGGTACGCACATATGTCCGGCTCTACCAATTCGTATCACTCAGAAGGATCTCAAGTTTCAACAGGCTCAATTGAAGAGATTGGCAAGAACACTTCGCTTCTTCACAGTACCAACGTGAGCGGCATCTGCGACATCATCTTGGACATCCCCTAGTCAACGGTTAGAACTTGGCTCAGCATCAAGGAGCGTGGCTATATACCTTGAACTGCGCCTCCGTCTGCTTCTCCGGCCGCCGCCACTGCGTCTTCAGCGGCATCTCCAATGGTTACATCAGCAGCAGAGGCTCCATTAGCTAGCTCAGTGGCTGCAGCCGCTATGTCAGCGGCGTCGGCACTGCCAACGCCAATAGTTTGCGTGGCTTGCACATCCGCATCCGTTGTATCGTCAGCAGCAGCTGCATTATCTGCATCGGCATCCGCATCGCCGTCGCCAGCAGCAGCATCAGCATCCGCAACATCGTCTACACTATTGGCATCCGCGCTTGTCTCAATAGCGGCCGCACTGTCAGCCGTCACCGCTGCTTCTGGGAGAACGACGTTGAGGCTAGCACAGGCCTCGGCGTTGGCAGCCGCCTGCGCCAGAACATTTGCTGCAGCTTGTTGTACAATACCCAGAGCATCCTGTTGTTGCGTATCGTCCTCACCACCGTTAATGTTCTGTTCCTCTTCTTGAGCGGCTTCATCGTCTGCTGCTGCATCTGCCTGATCATCGGCGCTGGCGTCATCGGCCTGTAAAGCCGCTGCGTCTGTCTCGACAGCGGCATCCGCAGTCGCCGTCGCATCCGATGTTTCGGCGGCGTCGACCTCGGTAGCAGCAGCAGCATCGTCCGTTGCAACCGCTGTGGCTTGGGCAACATCGGCAACGGAAGCAAGAATTGAGTTGGCATCATCGGCGGCGGCGGCGAGAGCGTTGCAGAACTCAGCATCAACTTCATTGGCGATTGCTTGCTCAGCATCTACAGACATTGTTGGAGAGAAGTAAGCCATCTACAATAGCACAACTCGCATGTTATGTTATCTGTCATGACACTCACCTGCAACCACCTGCGCGTCATTTTCGTTCTGGTCGTCTGCAGTATCAATGGCCCCAGCGACCTGGTCCGCGTCATCGGCACCTGCAACGTTGGCAGTATTCGCGGCGGCGATTCGGTCGTTGACATTCGCGCCAAGATTTACTGCACCGATTCCGTTTGCGTTGACGTTGTTGCCCGCAACAAGTTGTGCAAGGTTGTTCACTTGCCCTTCCGCGCCACCAAACAGCCGTAAACTAGCGGACAGTTCGATGGCAACGGCGCCTACAAGGAGCTTTTTCAGGAATAGCTTAGGTGTCATCTTGAAAATAGACGAAAACGAATCTAAATTACCGACGGAGGGGAAAAAATCAACAGGAAAAGAAAGAAAAGGAATAAAGAAATAATCGCTGAATGGCCTGCCAAACGTGCAGAAAAGAATACGAAGTGGAAACAAAACGGGCGATGGACAGAAGAAACTGGGCAGGAATTGTCGAACGAGTCCTGAACACTTTTATGCGAGCATCGATTTGACTAGTTATGTATTCGTATAACGTGCTTGCCCCGTTTCTCTACGTGATGGCATCATTCTGTTCACCACGGTCGATCCCAAAGACCAGGGAAAGCTCTGCGCCTGAAAGTCGGTCCCGAAAAGGTGTGATGAGGCTTCTGCCCGGGTCGAATGGTAATCGCACCGTTGCTCCGACAATTCATGTCAGAAACAGATCAACTTGTGGCCATGATTTTCATGGACACGCCATTATTGACGTAAACCCGGGTTACACAGTTATGAGCATAGAAGTCGTAGAAGATGTAGAAACGATAGAAGCAGGAAGCACTCACGTCGATCACAAAGGGAGCCGATGATCTCAAGAGAGATCCATAACAAGATTAGTTTCTGATCAAGCGGCGGATTGTCCATCGGGCGCAATGTCCATAATTTGATTTTAGCCGGGTTGGGAACCCTCTCCCGATCGACAAGGTCGTTTCGCCAAGGGGTTAAAAAAGCTTGTCTTCGTCCAAAGAGTGAAACATCCTTGCCTGTCGACCGAAGTGGCTGAGCACTTGCCCCTGGACAATGCGTCACAGCCTCTGACAGTGATTCAGTCTTGGAATAAGTTGTCGTATCCCTGCTTGAAATTGTCTGATGTATTTCTTGAAATGTTGACACGGCGATGTCTCCATCAGAGTACTTCGTAGACCAGGGATGAGAGTTAATACCATCGAATCCTTCAGGTTTCAAGGGATGTTGTACGTATCGGTGGGCAAGACTCGAGATCCAATCCATTAACCACTAGAGAGAGGCAGTTCTGTCACCGGCCAGGCCGCTTGATGATTCATATCCTATATACTATTTCTAACCCCTCTAGAGACCGTAAAGTAAGCCTGGTTGGCACCATCCTATGATTTGAATCAAGGTCCTGCACATGAACCGACGCCCCTATTACAGACGAGATCATTTCAGGTCCGCATCTGGGCAAGCGGTCAGATTCCATCACAGATTTTGATAATAGGCCCACCTCGTGTAAATAGGGACAGGAGTTATCATGTATTGTATTAGAATCTATCTCTAGATCCACATTGAAACTATCCTGCAGTCCAAGTCTACACGCCGTAGGTTCTTATTTCAGCTTGGCCAGGCCATGAACACCCCGCTCTCCCGATTGGGCAGATTCCCCAGCAGAGACGGAAGGAAGCACATGGCACGTGAGTTGACTAATTGGGTCTCTACGTTTCACCCAGATGGTTTGCCTTGCAAGCTGGCGACGCACAAACGCAACGACAGCCATGGGGCCTACAACTTGAGCTGCAAGGTGGAGTTCAAAAATGGGGAGAAATGGGTCGTGCGCTTCCCCATGGTTGGAAAAGTTGTTAATGCCGATGAGAAGGTGGAGATCGAAGTGGCTACGATGAAGCTCATCCGCCAACAAACTACAATACCCATCCCTGGCATCAAAGCTTGGGGACTGGCAGCGGATAATGCTCTCGGCATTGGCCCCTTTATAATGATGGATTTCGTGGAAGGTATTAGTGTCGATGTTTTTGGTGAGTGATAACATTGAAGTCTTCCACTCCTCCCTATTAAAATACAAGAGTGACTGGTTCTATGTATTCTTACAGTTTCACAGGTCCCCACGACCAAACATTCGCATCGACGACTGAGTATTTCCACCACGTCGTTGACCAGGAATTGCAGCATCTGCGTGACCAGCCCAATTCAGTAGATGACGAGTACGACGCGAAAGAAAAGTTTATCGACTTCAACATCTTGAAGGCCTTGATCCCCCGTCACATTCTGCCGGACTATGATAAAGGCCCGTTCAAGCTCACATGCGACGATTTCCAGCCCACAAATATGATCGTCAACAATGAGCAAGATCTCCAGGTCGTTGCAGTAATCGACTGGGAGTGGTCATATACTGCTCCGGCCCAGCTAGTCAACTCCACACCATGGTGACTTTTGATTCAGACCCCGAATGCTTGGGCCTCGGTTGATGAGAGGCTTACCAGATTCAATAAACACCTAGAATTATATACTTGGATACTTGACGAAGAGGAGTCCAAGGTCCTGGGGAACGACACCCCCTATAATCAGAAGCCCTCAACAATGTTGCGCGCATGCCAAAAAGATGGGCGCCGGTGGTATCACTTCATCATGCTACGTGGCTTCAACGGGCCCACCTGTGTTCCGTTTGTAAAGCTTCGGGAGGAGACGAAAGACTGGAATGAACTTGCTGCCGCCATCCCAGAGGATGATATCCAATCCTTTGTCAAGAAGAAAATGGAGGACTTGGAGAAGTACGAAAAACAGCTGGTTAAGATGAAGGAACGTTATAAGATGGCCTTGAACGGGGGATTGGAAGATTTGGATACCTTCCTCTCTAAAACCGCAGAAATCCTTTCGCTTGATGACTCGCGATATCAGTGGCAGTCTTGGGGTTGTTTTCAGAGATAGTGCTTAGTCGGAGATGTTCAGCTTATTTTGAGATCACATCTGCAGCTAGTTTGAGAAATTTCCACTTCGACCCAATGCCATATGAAACTCAACAAGATAACAAAATTGTAGCTGATTCAAGACATCAGATGGCCTGAAATAGCCCCCGAATTCTTAACCTCCTATAGCTCAAGTCACACAGTGAGAAAGTAAATAAAGATGTGTACTGGAAGGAGACGGTATTCTCTTTGTAGAGTTTGGTTTGGATGCCCCGGAGTCCCTATCCGGGATGTCTAGAAACCCGATGCTTTATATCACCCGGCATAGATGACAGAATCTTGTTGGTCGTTATGCAGTACCTCTGAGGCATTTGTCTCTCTGAAAATCTGTCCACAACAAGCCGAGTGGCTCCGAATTCCGTCTCATGCCATTTCTCCTAAATCCAGCAGATAAATGGCCGTCCGTCAGGAAATAATAAGTCCTTATTTCTACGTATAACACCGAATTTCTCTTGTGATATTGGAAATGGACCTCAGTGAGATTTAAAGATGATGGTCGATTCTTGTCCATGTTTCCGCACTCGCCGGATTTCGAAAAAAGCCGGCCATTCGCAAAGGCGATGTCTGAGTGAAACTGTGGTCATGACCGGTTGGTGCGTTCTGGGTCGGACAGTAGACCAACATTGTCAGAGTTCACCGCTACTATCCGGCCTTGACTCTCCAACGGGCGCCATCCTGGGGGTAAGTGCGGCTCATCTCTGGGACTGCCTCGAGGCGTCATCGCCGGACTGGGAGGTGATAGTCTTTCGTATCTCCCTGGGGATAGCCACAGTCGGGAGTCTCCGACTAGAGGTCGGTGAGGTTCCTCGGCCGAATTCTCAGCGCCCAGGTTCGTTTGGCGAGCGTTTCGAATGACTTCCGCCATATACGACGATTCAAGTCGCGCCGGGGTTCTGTAGCTGTTCTCACTCCATTGGGCTGCCTTCTTCTTTTGGGCTTTCCTCACTGACAGGAAGATAGACACAATGAGAAGCACCCCGAGAATAACAAGGATGATGGTGAGGGCAGTCGGATCGATACCTGAGGTGGCGGCGTTGGCGGCAGCCCCAGCCGCTGAGCCTGCCTTACTGGTAGTTCCCATTGCAACTGAAGTCGCGAGAGTGGGGGTGGAACAAAATGCGTTCAGTGAAGTCGAGGCCTCGGTCTTTGCAGGTATGAGGGGCTGGGTCGGTGATCTCTCATATTGTGGAGAATTTGCAACCAAAGCTCCCCTGAAAACTGGTGGTTAAATTTATTTATGTATGTCATGTGGGAGGGGCAGCGATGTAAGATCCTAATGTTTCATCTTTTCTGTGGTGCATTATGCTGAGACCCAACGTGGTGATTCTCGTGGCGGAGAGGGACGTGAAGGATCAAAATGGGTTACACAAACTGTCCTGTGCGGCCTCCTTGGAACAAATCCAGGGGACGCGGGGTGAGAGGGGGCCAAAGCTGAAGCTGGTGTCCATTCGCATTTCTTTCAAGATTCTACTAAAGTAAATGAGTGTTTTCCAGGCAGGGCGAGTGATTCTCTAAAAATGCTTCTCTCCTTCCCGTATTACTCTACGGCAAACGGCACAAGGAATACCCTTTAAAAAGAAAAAGAACGAAAAAAAAAAGAAAAAAAAAAAAAAAGAAATCTCAAACGCTGCGTCCATCGTTCTACATGAATGCGATTGACAAGCTCACAAACATGATTCGAGTATATATGGAGGGGTCAAGGAGGCGTGCAGAGCATGGCCAATGCCAGAATGGCACGACTAGATTTGAAGAACATCCGTGATATTTGGGGTGGAGCATAAATGCACGGAAAGGCCTATGTGCATTTACCAAATCCGAACCGAGATATTCATTAATGCGCAGTTTAAGCGCGGTAGGTGTTCCAGTAACTGTACATGCGTGCCTCCTGACCAGGGGTAAACTCTTCGTAGCAGGCACTGCAGGAGGGCGGGAATCAGGGTTAATACCAACTTCACTTGGCACGTATGGGAGTGAGATACACTTACTCGTCGGAGTAGTCCATGTAGTTGTGGATAGGATCAAGACCGGCCTGGCTAGGGCAGGAATCCCGGCCAATAGGGCAACCGCTGCTGTAACTGGCCTGTGCAGGCGTATCAGAGACGTAGTCGCCGTTCCCGGTGCAGCCGCCCTGGAAAGTATGATAGAGACCCATCCAATGGCCGACCTCGTGAGTGCCAGTCTTTCCAAGGTTGTACCCGGTAAGAGTGCCACCAGGGACAGTTTGCGAGTTGAGAGAAACGCCGTCTCGGTAGAAGGCGGTGCTGCCAGACGTTACTGACGTAGGCAGATATGCATAGCCCAACGCCTCGTCTGTGAGCCGGACCTGGAAGTAAATGTTGAGATCCTTGTAAGTTCCCTTACGGAGGGCACGCTTCATGGCCAGCTCGTTGTTGTCCGCAGCCCAGCCGGCGTTGATGGTGCGGTCAGTGCCGAGCAAGTTGAATGCGATGCCATGGGGAGCAAAGTCCGTGTTAAGGACCGCCAGCTGGTCAGACAGCATTTTGTCCTACCGGGAAAAAAATAAGTAAATACAACAAAGCTTCTTAACCAGGGGTTTCTTTTTCGGATTCTTACAGTCAAGTAGCCATTCCCGACAGTCTGGCTCGATGCAACAACATGGAAGTAAACGCCGACGTTGACCGTGGCACGAGCAGTCAAGTTGGATCCCGCGAGTCTGGCTTCCTGGGCAGCCATAACCTTGGACATACCAATGTGTTCAGCATCAGGCTCGGCAGTGCCGCAAGCAAACTTACGACCAGCCCTCGGCGCTGCGCCACCGGAGACGCCAAAGATGCCGACGGCAGCGATGATGAGATTCTTGAACAACATTGTTTCAGACCAAAAGTGAAAGGCAGCGACTTGGGAGGGAGTGCATAGTTAGACGATGAGAAGAAGTCAGAAACTCTCCTCGTAGCTAGAGGCCACTCAGGGTCTTTATGTAAAAGTCATGAAAGCCTTCCATCGTGTTGTTGCCCCGTCCCTATCTGGAAGTTGGGAAACGATGAAGAGTACTTTTGATAACCAGCCCATTATTCCACTTATCGCTATCGTAGTACGACGGTTTGATGGCTACTACATGCCTTAATTGTTTAAGTTCAAAATATCATCATTCGGCGAGGGGCCGAGGCATCATCAGAGCAATGCTATTAGCGTGGGTAGAGGCCGTTGTGAAGAGAAGGTTACAACTCGAGGGTAACGCTTGGAGGTCAGGGCACCCCGGAAATCGGCGATGGGCCTAAAAAGGTGAGGTAGTGTCGGTGGTGGGGTGCTGAACAGGGAAGCCGGGGTTAATCACTCGGTAGTATTATTGGTGCCCAGACCCTAGCAAATGCCGTGCTAGGGACTTTCGTATCTCGGCGACGCGTTGATAAGTTCAATGCTACCTCATGGGAGCGGGATGACCCCATGCTTCTTTCATTCACATGCAGGAACCTTTGCCTTTGATGAGGGGTAGGCTCCCTTGAAGAGTGAGGCCAATGCAACTTGAATTCTTCATCTCTGTCCTCTAACATCACCAGTCTAGAGCCTGTCTTCAGGTATGGGATTATGGGATTATTAGCGAGGAGAATGCCAATGTCGGACCGTCTGTTCTTCGGATGGTTGGTATTACGCCAGCTGGAAACCTGGTCTTGGTACTACATTAAGTGTCGGGATTATCTCAACAACTAACTAGACTTGCATGATAGCTGTGACTTGGTGTCAGAATTCTCGGGGTCCTACTTATTGGGGTGGGCTGTAGTATAGCGGCGCTTTACGGCTCCGTTCTGTAATATACTGGGGTGACAGATATTGGAAAGGGAGCTCTTGAAACCATTACTATGTAGTTACCACCGACAATAGACGTGATAGTCACACTCCAGTGTTGCATGAGGAAAGTAAGGCCGGGGAACTAGAGAGCACACTAGCGGGGACTGGTTTCCCATTATGGAATATTGAGCAAAAGTCCAGGACGGATTTACAAAAAGTGGCGCTATTGATGTCAAGCGGGAGCGGAATATCTGTTAGAAGTCAGATTGAGGGACTTGACCACCGCGAAAGTGCGCAGAGGGTAGGAAACAGCTCGATAGGTTTTGGCAGGTAGCGTTTGAAAACAGACATATCGTGTAGGTGTAAACGCAGTAAAGTCTCGCGTAGAATATCCTAAACGTATACCCTAAGTAATTACGATAGCTCAAGCTTTTCTATAGGCCCGGCGCCACACAGAAATGGCCAATGCTCTTAGAGGCCGTTCGCGTCAGTGTTCGAGAATTGGAACGGAGGAATAGTTTTCAGGCCGTAAATACACTTAGATTCTCCCAGTCAGCCAGTAAGGTTAGACTGAAAGCCCTGGAGCACCTCAAAGAGCCCCTCCCTCTCTCTGAGCATCTGTTTTGTAGACTGAACACTGTGAGCTTTTTGAAAATTAACTATGAAGTCGACGAGATCTTGATATACGCACAAGTATACATCCTCAGCTGCTTTCGGACGTCCACGTTCGCTTTCCCTTACCTTCATCGTCTCCTCCGGGGCAGCGTTTTCGTCAACGGCGAACATGTTTTCGGGAACCCTGCGCTTATATATTTCCTCGAGAAATGGTCTGAGCTGTCGTCTCATGTGCCTCGTGGTGAGTAAAGTCGACTAAGATAGCCGCCTCCCTCTTGATGATGGAGGCAGCAAAATTCGATGTGAGTCCCGGCGACGGCGCTGTTTAATCCCTCACCAGCAGCTTTGCACCACACATTCCGGAGGTGGTCCCGAAGTTCCCCCACTGGGATGTGCTGGGGTAGGTGGCGAGGAGATGATCCGTCACCGCACCGTCTTTATCTCCGACGGTGCGAGAGCTCTCGACAGAGACACTTTCTAAACTAAACTTTCTTTCTCTGATTCTTGCTCCTTGTTTGCGGGCGTTTTTTTCCTAACACCGCGCTTACCTTTTTTTCTTATGGACTTCTCCAAGAAGCGACGAGACTGTTGTTTGCCCATAGCGTTGATCTCTTTGGCCTTTTCATCCTCGCTGGTTGCTGGCGCTGGCAGGGTGCGGATGATGGCGCTAGAAGTCTGAATTGTCTAACACACGAGGCACATAGTATCGCTTATAGGCCAGCTAAGAATTGAGGCTCGGCATCACAATCCTGATATATGGATGTCAGTGACGACCTTGAGCCAAAGAGTTGGGACATGTCAAAGCATAACTGGATTCATAATTGAGCATAAGAATGCATTGGACTTGGAGTTATGCAAGGTTTATCACGGCTAAATTTTTCTACGGAAGAGGAAGAGAGGCCAGTACTACCTCCACAGATCTAGCGGAATTTACCCAATTCGTCTGGCGGTTGACGCAATGCAATAAGTATCGACGTACCGAGGTACCCAGTCTCAGTCAAAGACCGTCATACTGTATGATACTGTGATTGGAACTTCGGTATCTCGACGAACGACGTTTCTAATGCGACGTTGTGAGAGTGGGCCAATCCGGTGATTTTATGAAATAGGCACCTTTACTTGTGATGAACTGATTGATGTAACATGGATTCTTCATATCCGTTCGCTAAGATCAAAAAGTCCCGACCTTGTGCGGAGATTGCAAGGCACAGAGTGTTATCCCATGTGGGAACTCCTGGTCCCGTAATAATTATCAATCTTCACAGGTAAGTTCGAAGAACTTCCAGATTCCGCCTCAATGCCTCTTGGAGCCCATCAGGATCCTCGCTCCCATCAAATTCGGTGGCCAACTCCAGAGACTTTTGTGCGTAGGCAATGGCGGATGGAATATCGTCATGCTCGAAAAACACCCGCATCAAGTCATGGTAGTAGCGCTTCATGAGGGAGGGACCTAACTTTTCCTCCGCTGCCAGCTCTAGCAACTCTGATGTGAGGTCTAGGATGGCTTTCGGACTGGGGGCTGAGGAGCCCTCCCGTTCTTGGGCAAACATCGTCCATATCTCCTTGAGCCGCCGGCGGTTTCGGTCTGAGCGATCCACAAACGCTTCGGACGCTGCGCAGAGTGCGCACCGGCATTCGAATTCGAATATAGAGGACAGAGATGTTTGCCGATCAGAGGAAACTAGGCCATCTTCTATATCTATAGATAATGTTAAGCCTCGTTGAAAACGGATGTCGCCGAAGGGTGCACGTGGACTTACAGTTGATAGTAATCTCCTCTCCCGCGGCGATATCCTCCGCGGCGATAACTTCCATGATCATGGTGGAGGGAGCAAGTCTCACAAGAGCACTAGTCATAGTTAGATCGACACACTCGCCAGCTGCTTGTCTCGGATTCTTTCTGGGGGAATCTTACTTTGAAGTGCATGCATGGTTCAGCCTCTATCAAGCAATCAGTGAGTCATCATGCCCTGAGATTAATAGTCTCGAATCTCGAGAAAATCTTACCGCTACTTCAGGATACAGCAATGTCATGGCTCTCCCAAAAACATTCCCTGTATGCGAATTCACCCCCAAGACATCCTCGAGCTCATGACCTCCCATCCTCTTCGCCAAACCCATCACCCTCTGTCGATCCGCCAGTTGGTCCTTCGCCCGCTGGTATACTTCCCGTCCTTCCGGCGTAGTGTCTAAAAGGGTCCTGAACTCGTTGTCAAAGACGATTGCTGGGAGTGCAGTGATGAATACCTCACCACGCTGGATCTTTCGCCGTGCTATGGTGCCTACGCCCTTCCTCGGGATATCCTTTTTCTCGTATGCGTCGGAATGGTCACGGTCAAGATGAGGCCTGGCTCTGGAAGCTGCTTCACGGTTTATCAGAGCTTTTTGAAGATTCACAATAGTCTCCTTCTTCGCCACGATGCTGAGCCCATGATCGCTGTTAAATGATGCCGAGGAGACTAGACAGAATGTAGATGCCGCTTCTTGCTGCGGGTCCGTCACAAAGCACAGAGGCTCCCAGTCCCAGTAGCCCCAACTGCCAGGGCTCTGGCCAGGTGCGTAGTCATATGAAGACTGGGGGCATGTGTAGAGTTCCTCGAAGATGCGCCTTAGACACTGATCGGGAAAGGTTTTGTCGGCGGGTATACGCTGTGCCCAAGAGTAGTAGGCGAAGAGCATTGAGGCGATTGCTAGGCAACAAAATGGGGTTATCGAGAAAGTTGCCATCATCCATCAGGCACTGGCGCGCAAGACCTTGATGCTGATTTTTTGACAGTTGTTGAAATGAGGCGTTGAACATTGAAGTTTGACTAAACAAGCCTCTGGCGTAGGCCTTTAGCCGGCCAGCGTTGGTTATAGACAGAGAATGATCCGGCGGTTAAAGTGACAAAGTTCTGCCGTGGTTCCCATGCGTTTAAAGGCACCAGTCAATACCAGGAAGAATGATCTGAAGTTTTAAATACGTAATCAGCAGAAGGTTAGATTCGTTATCATGCGTAATGATCGACGCGTGTTAAAATGACGGCTCGTACGCGACGCGGCTCAGCCGGGTGCGTATGGGATATCCACGACTCATGCATGATATTGGAACGGGAGTGAAATCCCGGGATGAAGCAGGATGTGCAATCAAGAATACGCAAGCCAAGCCAAGCACGTTCCCAAAATACATCCATCATAAGTGCACTCAGAATTCTCAAGTCGAGAAGATGGATGAGACAGTTTCGTTAGGCCTGTAAGCAAAGGAGAACACGACCATGACCGAGTGGAGTTGCGGAACATGTCCTCAACAGGACTTAGAATTGGGAGAGTGGTCGTGGTGTGTGAAGTATGAGACGAACAGTATGTGACGACGTCACATGGCGATACACACCAGGTTGCACGCTACCACCGCAGGCAACATGGCGAATTGACGCGAGATCAGGCGAGATTCCCAGCTCCAGCAGGCATTTGTTTCTTTCTTTTTTTTTTTTTTTTTTTTTTTTTTTTTTTTTAACATGGTTGAACAAAAAGTTGTGGTTTCCTTCTTTTTTTGGGGAAATATCTATGTTTTTACCAAATGGAATTTCATTTTTTCCCCATGGAACACGAGACCCTTTGCCCCACACCTTGTTTTTCTTGTCCAATACTTGCC
>SJVG01000718.1:0-19955 GCA_034774675.1 Scedosporium minutisporum
GTTGGGTTGAGGTCGGCGCGGTGGAGGGTGCCGAGGGTGAATTGGGGGGCTTTGCCTTCGGAGGGTCCGACTGTTGGCAGTTACTAAGTTAGCTTGGTGGTCTTCTCCTGGTCTCTACCTTCTCCTTCATTGCGATCTTTTTCCCCCTGAATTTTTATTTATTTTATTTTATAGGGAAAGGCGCGGAACGTAAACGTACAGATGAGCTTTTCGTCTTGGAGCGGATGCAGTGCCATTCTCGTGGTGCAGGCGACGCCGATGCGGGGTACAATCTTCTGGATCATCCACTGAATTCAAGGAGGGAGATTGAAAACGAATTGCGAAATTAATTCTAGGAAATACTAATAGGGAAGTAGAAGTAAACTTCGAGGCTAGGCACAAAACGCGAGCAAGTTGACACACAAGACTTTTAAGATTCGACGAGGCGAAAAGAGGCTTGATATATACACGGTGGAATCACGACAGGAGAGGGGCGGGAAAGGGAAGAGGGGCACCAATGGCCTGGAGGGGTTATAAGGGTGTCCAGGCTGGGCAGGGGGAACGAGGAACGAGGAACGAGGAACGAGAAACGTTCGAGGCGGGAACTTGGGGGACTAACGCTGCGAGTAGTTTAGTAGTGGAGTGATGGCGAAGAATCCAGAAGGCTGGAATGTCGGAATCGAGCGATATGGGCGGGTTTTATTTTTAGTTTTCTCGCCGAGAAAATATTCACGCAGCGTGACATTTTGAAGTTCTTCCGAGTTTGTCCTGGTCCAGAATCCAGATGCGGTGAGATTCGAAAGGTCAATTGATCAATCTCACTCAGCAAGTCGAGCAATCAATCAATCAATTGATCATTCCGACATTCTTCAATGTTCTTTATTATTGGATTCGGGAGAGTGAGCAGATAGGGCAAACAACTGAACGAACACATCAATTGATCTAAATTAATGACAGAATGAATATACACATAATCTTGAGTAACATACACTATACATACAAAGCGTGGTATCATACATAACTAGACTAAATCGACCAAATCGACGATGAAAAAAAGAAAATGAAATAACGCCTCCCTCCCCCAAACGCCAATTCATACAAATACAGAGCAGGTGGCGCTCATGTTTTAAGGTCTAATACGCACTGGCAAGTCCCAACCCGGGGCCCCTTACCGCTCTACCGCTCTACCGCTCTCCGGCTTTTCAACAATGTATGCAGGTTCCAGAAACTAGATGTGAAAGATAACCATTCCAAACAAAATATATCCATGACTTTTCGGTTTCGGCTTTTCTCGGTAAATGGTAGTAGAGTGTGACGATGTAAAAAGAAGAAAATCAGAGGAAAACAAAACAGGCGGAAAATCACAAATACTGATAGTCTCTCAGTTGGCGTCCAATCTGTTGCAACAGTCCTCATCCCCCTCGAGTCCGTTCCCCCTTTGGTCCGTCATCCATATGCCTAAACATGAGCACTGCCCGACTGGTAGAAATGTCCCATCCACTCGCTTCAAGGACCCATCACCAGCGCCAGCAGAGCCATGCGGCAGTACAGACCATATCTCATCTGTAGTCATGTTAGCAAAACCCTCTTACCCCTAGCCATCCAATAAAAGGGAAGGCCCCAAGCCAAGAGCGACAGATGGTAACCGTCTTTCCCGAAAGGAGGGCCAAAAAGATAAAAAATAACATCCTTACCTGTCTAAAGTACGCCGCCCGCTGCTGATCGAAATCAACCTCTTCCGCAACTTCTTCGTTCCTTGGCAGGGGATGCATGACAACCGTCTCCGGCTTCGTGTACTTGAGAGTCGCGTTGTCAATGCGGTACGATCCCTTGACCTTCTCGTAGTCCTGCTCCGATGGGAACCTCTCCTTCTGGATGCGTGTGCAGTAAAGAACATCGCTGTCCGCAAGGATTTCTTTGGTCAGAACTTCCGACTCGCGCAGCAGGCGGCCTTCAGCGATGAGCTGGTCGCGAAGCTCGGCGGGGAGTGCGAGTCTTCGAGGAGCCACCAACTGGATCCTGACCTGGTAGTGACGGAGGAGGTACACAAGCGAGTGCACCGTGCGTCCGTAGAGGAGGTCACCGACGAAAGTAATCGTCAGGCCCTCGACCGTGCCCCTCTCCTCGCGGATCGTGAACAGATCGAGGAATGCCTGCGTCGGGTGTTCCTTGCTTCCGTTACCGCCGTTAATCACAGGCACCGACGAGTACTTCTGCGCGATGTTCACGCTGGACTCGTCGGGATGGCGCAAGACAATGGCATCGCCGTAGCAACCCAGTGTCCTCAGTGTATCCTGCAAAGTCTCACCCTTGTTAACCGATGATTGGGAGGTGGCAACTGCAATCGTTCGTCCGCCGAGCCGCTGCATGGCCGCGTCGAACGAGGACGACGTTCGTGTAGACGGCTCGTAGAACAACGTGACCAAGACGCGACTCTTAAGAACGTTCAAAACGCCCTCGCGCTGAACCCCGAGTCGCATCTCCTGCGCCACGGTGAATAGCAAGTGCAAATCAGCGCGCGTGTATTGTTTCACCGATAGGACATGTGATCGCTTGAATGGCGATGGCTGGGAGATCAGATCCAAGATTGCAGACGCCTGGTGTCCTTGCACTTGCAGCTGGCTCGGCAAGACGGGTGCCTCCTCGAAGGGCGACGGCCTAAGCGCCGGTGACAATCCAGCACCCATACCTTCCAGCATCTTTGGCCGAGCGAAGGGGCGCTGGCCTGGAGAAAGGAACGACGCCCGACGTCCGGCAAGATCTAGGGGAGACTCGAAAGGCTGTAGTGGCTTCATCGGCGGCGACATAGGCAGAGGCAGAGGCAGGACAGTGTGCGACGGGGGTATGTGAGAGGACACATCCTGGCCATGCGGTCGGCCATCCAGAAGCTCACCATCCATGCAGATAGTCTTGCCCATGAAAGTCACTCGCTGGACGCATCCCTTGAGAGTCCGCCCAGCGAAAGGTGTCCAACAAACACCCTCGGTCGGGACCTGGAATGGTCGGTCAACCTCCACTTCGATTGACGATCCAGGCTGGTCGTGAAGCTCAAAGATCTCAACCGGGTTGTCATAAAGTCTCGTCTTGACATCGTCGAGGGTGAGTTGTCCGTCGGCGACGGATGTCAGGAGCAGCGACAGACTTTCAGCGATACCAACAGAAGCATCGGGCTTGTAGCCGCGCGACGCTGCTAGCTGGTATGGAAGGCTTCCAATGGCAAAGACGTCAATAGTGTCGAGATGCTCCCACAAAGCTCGCTGATCCTCGGCGGTTGGCAGTTTCTCGTAACCAGGGAAGTCATCCTGGGACAGGTACAGCGCATAGATCGAAACGTCGCAGGTGACCTTGAGGCCCTTGTTCTTGCTAAGCGCGATGAGACGGATGTCCTCCTTCGTGGTAACCGAGGACACGTGGATGCGCCGGTCATGGAGACTTGCCAGAAGAAGGATGGAAGCCAGGTCCGTGAGCTTAGCGTCCGTAATAATAGGCTTAAGTTGAGGCCAGGACTCGAAGTGCGCCGTCACAGTAGCAACCTTGCCAATGTTACAAGAGAGATGGTTGAAAGGGATGAACAGGGATCCCACTTCTCCTGTAACTTGGCTGATCTGTTCCGCATTGTCGCTGGTTGCGGCAACGGAGAAGTTGAAGTCGCAGTAACCTCCGGCCTTGGAATTCTGCTGGGCAACCTTGAGGGAGAGCGCGTCCGTGATCGAACCTTCCAAGCCCAGAGGCATGACACGGAGCATGCTGAAGCCGGCGAGGACGGACGCTTTGGTGATGGTCTGGAGGTCATCGTTGCCAGGAGACACAAGTCCAGGTACAAAAGCGGCGACATTGACTAGTCCGGGGAAGACTACCGACTTGTGACTGGTCTGGAAGTCGCGCCTGCAGATTTCAAGGTCAAATTGACGAGCAATGGCTTCAATGAGGATCTTGGCATTCTTCACGTTGGTGACCAGCGGAATCTGGTAGTCGACGGCCATTCGCCGGGTCTGGTATCCCTTGCTCATGTAGCTGGCCGGGCGTCGGTAGCGGTTGTTAGACGGAAGGTTGATGTACAGATCAATCATGTTGTTGGCCAGGTGCTGCGTTAGAGAGAACTCCGACTTTTGACCCTCGAGGTCCTTTTCGAGAACTTCGAGGTATTGGACGGGGATTCCGTGCTCCTGCAGGAAGTCTGCCGTTCCGGCAGTGGCGAAGAGCTTGTAGCCAAGTCGTTGAAGCTTCTGCACCGAGGGAAGCATCTCCTTCTTGTCCTTGTAAGATCCGATAGAGAGCAAAATGTTCTCTTTGGGGATCTTGAAGCCCGTCGAGATCAACGCCTTGAGGTAGGCCTCATACTTGTCGACACCGAAGCACGCAACTTCTCCAGTAGATGCCATCTCGACACCGAGCACAGGGTCGGCACCGGAAAGGCGGGAGAAACTGAACTGAGGCACCTTCACACCAACGCAGTCAGGAGGCAAGTCACTCGGTGGGTTCTCGATGAATGGCTGCCCCATGATAGCCTTGGTCGCAATCTCGATAAGGTCGACGCCCATGACCTTTGAGACGAAGGGGAAGGATCGCGAGGCACGGACATTGCATTCGATAACCTTGATATCGTTATCCTTGGCGATGAACTGAATGTTGAAGGGGCCGGTGACGTTAAGGTTCTCAGCAATCTTTTCGGTCGCTTCAACAATGCGAGCAATGGTGGTCTGCTCGAGATCTTGGGGCGGCAGGATCAAAGTAGCATCTCCGGAGTGGACGCCAGCATTCTCCACATGCTCCGAGATGTACTTGCAAACAACCTTGCCATCCTTGGCAACAGCGTCCATCTCAATCTCTTTGGCATTCTCGATGTACTTGGTGATGACGACTGGATGCTCGCGAGATACCTCGGCGGCCTGGGCAAGGTAGTTCTCAAGATCCTTTTCGGAGTATACAGTGTTCATCGCCGCACCCGAAAGCACGTACGACGGCCGGACCAGAACGGGGTAGCTGACTTTCTCGCAGAAAGACCTAGCCTCCTTGAAGCTAGTGAGTTCCTTCCAGGTGGGTTGGTCCACACCGATGCGGTCAAGCATACGCGAGAACTTGTACCGATTCTCAGCAGAGTCGATCATCTCAGGTGAAGTGCCAAGAACGTGAACGCCAGCGCGGAGGAGGGGGAGGGCAATGTTATTCGGAGTCTGGCCACCCATGGCTCCAAGCACACCACTGGCACTCTCCAGCTGGTAGATGTCGAGAACCGTCTCCAAATTGATGTTCTCGAAGTAGAGCTTATCAGCTTCATCGTAATCAGTGCTAACCGTCTCTGGGTTGTAGTTAACCATGACGGTCTTGTAGCCCAGGCCTCGGAGGGTGCGAATGGCGCGGACAGAGCACCAGTCGAACTCAACGGAAGAACCGATACGGTAAACGCCAGAACCAAGAACCATGACGCCTTGATCATCGAAGTCCACATCGTTTTCTGATGCGTTGTACGTTAGGTAGAGGTAGTTAGTGAAGGCAGGGAACTCTGCAGCGACGGTATCGATCTGCTTCACGAAAGGTGCAATGCCGGATTCTTGTCTCATCCTTCGAATGGCGATCTCGTTGGAGTTCCAGAACTTTGCTAGCTGCCTGTCACTGAATCCAAGCCTCTTGGCCTCGAGAAGAATTGCGGGAGCCTTGACAATGTCGCCGGTCGTGTACTTCTCCATAGCCTTTTCAAAGTTGGAGAGGCGCTTTAGCTTATGCAAGAACCACTTGTCGATGCGAGTAAGACTCCAGATTTTCTCAGCAGAGTAGCCAGCATACATGGCATTGGCGATGGCGAATAGACGCTGGTCCGATGGTGTTTGAAGCTCATCATCAATAGAGATGAGAGCCTTCGTGCTGCCAAAGCCTAGATTGTGGAAGTCGATAGAGCGGATGGCCTTCTGGATCGCTTCCTCGAAAGTCCTGCCAATGCTCATGACCTCACCAACACTCTTCATCGATGATCCGAGTTGAGTCGAAACTCGAGTAAACTTCTTCAAATCCCAACGAGGCATCTTCACAACGACGTAATCAAGAGATGGCTCGAAGCATGCGCAAGTCGACCTCGTGACGGAGTTGGAGATCTCCTTGAGGGGAATTCCAAGACCTAGCTTAGCAGCAATAAAGGCCAAGGGATAGCCAGTGGCCTTAGAGGCGAGAGCAGAAGACCTAGAAAGTCGCGCGTTGACCTCGATGATGCAGTATTCCCTGGAGTCGGGGTTGAGGGCATACTGGATATTGCACTCTCCCACCACGCCAAGATGACGAATAACGTTAACTGCAGTGGTCCGCAGCATGTTGTAATCTTCATCAGAGAGAGTTTGAGATGGCGCAACAACGATCGAGTCGCCAGTGTGAATGCCCAGTGGATCAAAGTTCTCCATGTTACAGACAGTGATGCAGTTGTCTTCGGCGTCTCGGACAACTTCATACTCGATCTCCTTCCAACCCTTCATGCTTCGCTCGATAAGGACCTGGGGACTGGCGGCGAGCGCCTTGTTGCACAAATCAAGCAGCTCCTCTTCGTTGTTAGCGAAGCCACTACCCAGACCACCCAAGGCGTAGGCAGCTCGGACGATGACTGGAAAGCCAATTTCGTTGACGACCCTCATGGCCTCTTCGACGCTGCTTGCCGAGGCCGATTTGGCGCACTTCTCATTGATCGAGTCCATGCTCCGGGCGAAGAGTTCTCGATCTTCGGTCGTGATGATGGTGTCAATAGGAGTTCCCAGAACCTTCACTCCGAGCTTTTCGAACTCATCCTTCAACTGGATACCAACACTGAGCGCAGTCTGGCCACCAAAGGTGACATAGATGGCATCCGGACGTTCGTAAAGGATGACCTTGCGAACGAAATCAGCATTGACTGGGAGGAAATAGACCTTGTCGGCCAGGCCCTGGGATGTCTGGATCGTCGCGATGTTGGGGTTGATCAGAACGGTATAAATCCCCTCCTCTTTAAGAGCCTTGATGGCCTGACTGCCGGAGTAGTCGAATTCACCAGCCTGTCCGATGCTCAGACCACCACTTCCGAGGATCAGGACCTTCTTGACATCCACGCGTGGGTTTCGCTTGGGCGGGTTTCCGTCGAAGAAATTCTGGGCAACCTCATCCTCGGCAAACTTGACGGGCTTCTTAAGATTGGCGGGATCCTCCACACACTTGCTCATGGTATCTAGGAAGATGTCGAAAAGATGTTCCGTATCGCGGGGACCAGGGGTGCTCTCCGGGTGAAATTGGACACTGAAGTAAGGTCGGTTGATGCACAAGATACCCTCGTTGCTGCCGTCATTGGCGTTGATAAACAATTCCTTCCAGGTCGGGGACAGGGTGGTCGCATCGACAGCGTATCCATGGTTTTGAGAAGTAATGTAGCACCGACCGGTGATCATGTTGGTGCAGGGGATATTGGCACCGCGGTTGCCAAACTTCATCTTGATGGTGTCGGCGCCGCTAGCTCTGGCTAGGATTTCGTGGCCGAGACAGATGCCGAAGATGGGCACCTTGTTACGTTCCATAACCTTGGTCACGTTCTGCACGGTGGCGTCGAGAAGGGCGGGATCACCAGGACCGTTCGAGATGAAAAGGCCATCGAATTCATCCCCGACCTCTTGTGCGACATCGTAGTCCCACGGGCAGACGAGAACCTCAACACCACGTCTTAGGAGGCATCGTAGCTGGTTGTATTTCATACCAACGTCGAGGCACACCACTCGGAGGTTTCGGTCAGAGGGGTGCTTTCGTGCAACGGCGGGGCTGGGCTTGTACAGTTTAGGGGTTCTGATCGACACTGCGCAAATAATTAGCTTCTTTTTTCCATCATGCCGTGATACTAAGTCTCGGGCATAGTGGGAGCGTACCCTCGGCCACGATATTCGTCTCGAATGGCTTCACCCAGTCAACTTCCTCAAAATTGTCCAGGGCGAGTGGCGAAATCCGACCGCTAGTTCCCCCATTGGCGGTGCCATTGACCAGGTTCTTCTTTTGGAGTTGCATGCGTCCGAGAAGCGCTCCCTTGTTGCGGATTCTCTTCGTCAATGCCCTAGTGTCAACGCCGTACATGGCAGGAACACCCTCTTCCTTAAGCCACGTCCCGAGTGAGGACTCGGCAAGGAAATGCGAGTAGTCCTCGCCAGAGTACGACGCCGTGACCAGGCCGGCAATGTGAATGCGAGAAGACTCGATGTAGGCTGGCAAACCGCCGAGAATCTCGTCGAAAGCTTCCCGAGTGGGAACGCCATAGTTTCCAACTTCGGGGAAGGTGATGACTAGGATTTGGCCACGGTAGGAGGGATCAGTGAGACCTTCCGTGTACCCCACCATGCCAGTCCCAAAGACGAGTTCTCCGGCAATGGATTTGGGAGCTCCAAAGCTGTAACCTTGGAAGGCCGAGCCATCTTCGAGTTCAAGGCACATGAAGCCCTCATCCTCTGCACCAAAGATGCGCGCAGAGGCTGGGAGCGTGACCTTGACGTCGGCCATGGTGGCGGGGTCAGGAGAAGGTGGTGAGGGCCTCGGACAGATCAAGCAGACCTCGTCAGAAGCTTCCCATGGGCGTACAGACGGTATTGAATGGCAGGCTTTTGAAAATAAGTTTGTGGTATATAATGGAGTCGAAGGTTTCCGAAGCAATTGCAAAGGAAGAAAAGGTTACCAAATTGGGTTGGGAGGGGAGGAGGGAGTTTAAGAGGGGCAAGAGCTCAAGAATTTTTTTTTTTTTTTTTGTTGTCCCTCCCCGTTTCGGTGAAGGTAGCGCCGGCAGAAAAAAGAAAAAAGAAAGAAAAAAACCTTGCTGTGCTTCACTTTAGGTACCTCAGTACTTGTAGGGCCAGACTAGCTATAAATGTCCGTATTTCCCTCTTTTAGTTCCTCTTGCTCCATATGCATGACACCCTCCTTAGGTACTTCAGTGTCCGCGCAGGGTCTTGTTGAGCAAAGCCGAGGAGGTACACCCAAGACGAGTTCTTATGACTACATGCACAATTGATTGATGCATTTCAAGCTGGTGTCATTGGACAATGGATCGGGATAAATGGCCGGCTTGGAAAGTGATGCAGAGTCTCTCTGCACAGCTCTTACGAACCAAATGCAAGGGCCCTTCTCGTGGGAGTACATATAGTAAGTATTGATGTAAGTAAGCACAACAAGAACTTGGAGGTGAGACAAGATTACTGACTATCGATTACAGTGAGGGGAGACGGGTGATGATCAATTGATCAGCCTCTGGTCCTTCTCGGAGCCAGGAAGCTTCCTGGAACTTACCCATGTCCTCTTCCCCGTCCCGGTTAGCTTTCCCAGTCAGGAAACAAGAGGCGGGCTGCCTCATATTACTTCGTAGTGTCGCTACTTCGTAGGTCGAGCCAGGCTTGTACGAAGTACGAGTACATCTACTTCATAGGAGGCCGAGAGTTCCCAGATCTAGACTCCTAAGGCTGAGGTTCCGAAGTCCACCCTTGTAAATTTGGTGTCAGCTTTATGTCTTGGGGGGCCTGGAAATATCGAGCACTTTTAAGACGGTGGGATATTCGTGACAGAGATTATAAATGTCATTTCGGCTACCTGATCTCTCCCCAATTCATCGCACAGGGAAATTGCATGAACAGTAGAAGTAGGCTCAGCTAGCTGCGGGGAGAAAGAGTCTCTATGAGTCTACTTCGTATGTTACAATGGGACGGATCCGAACCGAATTTTGCTGCGAGAAAACAATGCTCATCATGGCTTTTCCCAACGGTAACACGGTCAGAAACTTCAATGTTCAGTGCTGAGTCACAATTTGAATTGTAATTGTTCCAACAACGTATTTCGTAGTACCTCCATAGCGGGGCTGACCTTAGGACAATTGGAGGCGAATCAACAATCTACGCTTCAGCCCCTCCTCCTGCTAAAAATTCCTCCAGCAACATCCACTCCAATACTTCGTAGTGGCCATGGCAGCTCTTGATGTGCAACATCCCGTCGGCTGCTTCCATCTCTCTTCCTCACCGCCTTATTGAATGCATGAGCAAACTAAGATCGGGTCGGCATGTGGAGTAATACGAATGGGCATTTGCGCTCGCCTGCGAGCCAACCAGATTCCTTTTCTCACCTAGCCTAGATCCTTGGTGTGGGGGTCTCCTCGCGACCAATCCACTACGAAGTACGAAGTACTTCATGCTTGTCCTTGGACTACGTCCCCGTAGCTTCCTGGGTGAAGAAGGCAAGGGCCTCTGAAACACAAGATATGTTTTGCCACAATTGCAGTTACCGAAAATGCCCGCAATAGCCCATTCCATCTCCGCTATGAGGAGGTTGAGGGACTGCTTTGGGTCGACTCGAGTTGCATCAGCCAGGGAAAAAAGCATGAATAGACTCACCAAGTCAGGCGAAGAGGACGATCTGACTGTCTTGAAGGAAACAGCCTCTTCTTAATTTAGCACGGACTGACAATCTCGGACCGTCAATTGTTGGACGCGCATGGGAGGGCACGTATACAGCGGAGCACGAGAGGGCCGCCTGGGTGCCCTCCTGTGGAGGCGGCATCGGCGCGGGTGCTGTCCGGGTTCGGCTGTGGGGGGTCTGGCTTAGGCTCTTTATATGGGTCGCCCGCAGAACAACATACATAATCGCCAGGCCGGAGGCAAGAGCGTACACCAGCACACCAGGGTTATGTGTTGCGCACGGGTCGCCCTTGATGTTGGCTTGGCAGGGCTCTGCGAGTTCTGCTCACGAGTCACACAGAGATATTCTCTCGTTCCTTGTCTACCTTTTGCCAGGCCGCGAAAACTGCGAGTTGAGAATAAGAAAAATGCCTGCCCTCCAAGACATCGAATGGGACCGAGCCGAGTGCGTCGCCGCCGTCCGCGACTTTTACAACTTCCTTGTCGAAATGTACCTCCGAGAGTCGGACGTCATCGAGCCACCAGCAGGGGGCTGGCCTCACATTAACCCCAATAACCTTCGAAGCATCCGCAAGGCAAAGAGGGTCATTGGGCCATTTCGTCACTTACCATATCTCCGCCAGGCGGCCAACGATGTGGATGAAGTCCAGGGAGCTTCGGATACCTTCTTTGCCGACTGGAAGACAGCTATGGACGACATCAATAACGCCTACGAGTTTAGACGCAGCACCGAAGGTGATATCGACGTCAAATCTCCTTATCTTGTCGGCCTCACGAGTGGTAGGGAAGAAAGTAGTATCTTTATGCTGGATACTAGGCTGGGCGTTGTTTACTGAGTCGAATGTGACGGCGCTATCCGGCACGAGCCGACTTACGAGACCATCGAGGATGATGCCTATGACTACGCGCATCCCGATGAGGCGGAGTGGAGGGCTGAATCTGGAGCCTGGGCTGTGGCGGATTTTTTTGAGACTCTGAAAGACCAGTCCCGAGAGTTGAAGTTCGTTCCCGTCAGTCGACATAGGGTCTACGATGTATACACCCATGGTATGTCTGAGGGCATGTTGGAAATGGTCCAGAACATCTATCGCGAGCACGGTTGGCCTGACCCAGAACAATACCGGAAAACGGAGTGTCTGTGGGCTATTCGCAAGGCCCTGCACGAACACTACCCAGGAGAGAGGAGCTTCGAACTCGAGGAATAATACGGCACAAGGTTCCCTGTCACTCGCGGACCTGAACTACACAAGCACACATACAGTAATTAGTTTCGGAAAGCGAATGCCCGGCAATGTGTGTATAAGTAAGAACGTTTTTCCGAACCATTCCTGAATCGGCCATGCAACATGATCGCTTCTTCCAGATACTTAAGGTCATAGTTTCCTCCATCATTGCCTAGCTGCTGTAGATATCTCCTGGAGTTGGCATGTGATATTACCTATGATTAGGAATTTGAGAGACTCAACTACAAATATATAAAGGCCTGGTCCGTTTTGTTCTTCTAACATCTCTTCCCGCTTTCTTTCTTCCACTAGGGATTTTGCCATAACGCTGTTCTTTTCTCATGACCTATGATGATGCTGAGAATATATATTTTGGGTGGGCTTGGAAAGTAGATCCAAGTGGCTTCTGCTTCAAAATTCAGCTTTCTCTATACAAATCTGAGGTCAAGTCTTCTTCACTCTACTCATTATTATTGACCCCTCTTCTACCCCTCTTTTCTCTTCTTTTTCTTTTTCTTCCAATTTCTTTCCTATTCTTCTACTTCTTCCTGCCTCCATGCCTGACTTTCCATGCCCGCTGTCTCAGCCTTGCTTTCCTGTCCTCCTACTCATTATCAAGATAAACCCCCTCGATCGCGTTACCACTGTATCACAATATGGCGTGGCGGGACGCATTACAATGCCACATCTCGGAGCCCGTGGCATTCTGATCAATGGCATTTCACTTGCGGACTTAGATTGATATAAGATAGACAAGGACACGGCTTATGATGAAGACCGAGTCAAAGAAGCTTTAGACAGAAGTCCTTCGATACATAAGGAGTGGATAGAAAGAACGTGCTTGCCTCTATTTCAAGCAGCCTTTCCCCGAATCAATGATTGCTTCGGAGCAGGAGGAGTAAAGATGGAGTTCTCTGTAGTTATGGGAAGGCAAGTCTGCTGAAGAGTAAGACACGTGACCCATGACATCATCTCAACCTGGATGGAAGGGCCGCTTGATCCTCGAAGGTTGCTTCCGCAGACCGAGTACTTCGTAATACTTCGCTGAACATCAAGTGTTAGAGACCACGGTAACGGAGACCACTTTATCTTTGGGGGGAGACTCTACTATTTAATTCAGAGAGTTCTCGACAATTGAAAGAAGTCAATTATTTCGCCAAGCCTCGAAAGGGTATCTGGGGTGAGTGACGTAAACCATGTGGGCTCTAATAGTTTATTATCCCGTTGCTGCAGACAACTGACCCAGCGGTGCCATGCACAAGCCCCCGAGTGGTGTCTCACCGCCGTCCAATTATCGCTGATCGTACAAGCTAACGCCACAACCAGTCAGCATCAAGTCCCCAGGCATGTTTCTTATTCACTCGCGAAATGGGTGATTGAGTCCTGCGGTTATTATCGACCTCCTCTTTCCTTCGCGGACACTTGTCCACTTCCAGTCTTTGAGTTCATGGATGCTAGACGAGCTTCGTCTCGTGGTAACCTGAAATATGATACACTTGCACCTTAACCTTCCTAAGGTGTAATAGGCGAGTGCAGAGTCGTATACAATCCGGAGCCCCCCGTCGATTCACTTCCTGATCGGGCAACGTACATATTAACCACACCAGAGCGAAACCATAGCGCCCATCCGCTCATCGGAGAGCAACATTGACGACACTCTGGCCTAGCCTGGCTGTCCGATGTGGCTGACATTCGTGAGCCAGAGGGCACTGCATGAGCTTCTGTGCTCACGGTAGCCATCGCATCATATCCGGTGTGTCTTGAATATGTACGAAGGATGTGCGAGTGTGAGTTTGTGTGACCGCCTCTGGCCCGGATTGGACATTAGCCTCCTCACGATAATGTGTGACTTGAGGATACAGAAGGATGGGGCAGAACGCTGGGAACAGACCAGACTCTCCAGCCAGAGCGCATATCTCGACAGTACCATGGCCCAGAGACGGTGAGCAACTGCTCGCACAGCGACGCCGCCCAAAAACCAACCTGAAGGCGTCGATAACTGTGGCGAAGATGCCAAATGCCATTTTACTTAAAATAAATACAGCTTGATCGAGTCATTCGATATTCGAGACTAGTTCATCGCTGGAGGAGGTCAAACGTGGGCCCTGACACGCTGGTAGCACGTTGGTGACACACCGGGCTGGACTGCACTGCACACTAGTGTTCGAAAGATCGTGGTGCCAACCATCTAGCTGTGTCTTGCGCTCTTGATTGATCGATCAATCAATGCTCGATGTTACTTCGGGCTTCCCTCCAATTGCACTTGGCAGAGCGCGCTAACCCCCTAGCACGAGGACGCCCCCCACCACCACCACCAATACCACCACATTTCGCATTTTGCATTGATTGTTCCCAAGCCCCCACGAACTCGCGTACTGTTCAAATAATATCAATCGTTGACCACGCCAAGTCTCCCGAGTCCTCCAAGTCCCCTGTGGCCGACTCTTAGAACACTTAGCCGCAAGAAGCGAGTCGACTCCTGCGTCTTCCACCGCAGAACACATCTCCGGCAAATCTCCCCACGGCTATTTGGTGCTCCACACTCCTTCGTCCATCAATTCCTTCTCTTCTCCTACGACTATCCCTCCCAACCCGTTGGGCTTCTTTTTCTCCCTCCCCCATGGAGTCTTAAGCTCCTGTAGTCAAGCAAGGTGGCGCGATCTGAATCTAGGCGGGTCCCGACTAGGATAGGACAATGTTTTCCTCACTGCTTCAGCGAAAGCAGCAGACGCCTAGCCGTCGCGTCCACGATCGAGATCGAAGTGACCCCCTTTCCAAGCCTCATCCGCTGTCAGCGTCGCCAGGTCCAGCAAGCCGGTCGTATCAAGGAGCCAGACACGCCACTGCCGACTTTACAGAGGCCGACGATGACGACGACGACGACGAGTCCATCGGAAATGATGGGCTTGGCCCCTACCAGCTTGACCCGATCGACGAGGATGGCCCCCATCAACCCCCCATCCTGCCACTATTCTCAGCAAGCTATCTTGGTAAGGCGGCGCTTTGTCCAGTAGTCCCTATGCAAAAAAGCAATTTTATCCTCGTCGAAAAGGTTGCATACCATTGACACATTTGCGTTTATCTAGACTCGTTGCCAATTTATTCTATAACCCACGCGATTCGAATCATCATCCAGGCGCGAACCGAGACGACCCTCTCCTGGGATCAGCTGCGGTCACCCCAAGTCTCGCAGTTCCTTATCAAGCCCATGCAACAACTGATTCGAACACACCACTTCTCTAGGGCCACTGTATACTGTCTAATGGCAAACTGTTTGCAGTTCTCCAAAGAGGGTCAAATGTATCCTGGCAATGCTGGCACGAGTAGTACTCGCGCCAAAGTGTGCGAGCTTCTTGCCCTTAAGCTGCTAAAGGAGTATACCACCCGGGAGCTTATCGATGTCTTGTCGTACGATTTCTACCCACTCCAAGGACTGCCAGGGATTCCACCGCCGAGTAACTCGGGGCTGAAGCGAGCAGACAGCCGATTGGGGTTCAGAGCCGCTGCCGGTCGAACGTCCACCCTCGAGGTAGCAATCCGTGCCTCTGCTAAACATTTCCTTGCCCATCCCCTCGTGGTTCAGCATCTGGAAGCCATCTGGAATGGTGCAATCAGCTTCTATTCTGCTGCTGATAGTCTGCACCGAGAGGTGCGCCCAGCCTCGGCTTTCGCTGGCCCCAAGCGACAACCCGGCAAACCTGGTGTTCGGACCCCTTTACTGGGTAGTCAATCATCCAGGGACGACCGGAAGGATACTGCTGCAGTAGGAAGAAGGACAGTTACCCTCTATGACCCGCGTCAGGCCTCTCTTTTCAAACTCTCCCGGCTCCGTGTTCCCCGGTATCGGTTCTTCCTCTCCACGCTATCCCTGGCTGTATTGATTGGTCTGTTCCTTGCCGTGCTTTCCGCTAGGTCTACCCGGATTACCACCTTGGAGCTCATCTTCTGGTTTTGGAGTGCCGGCTTCATGCTTGACGAACTTGTGGGGTTCAACGAGCAGGGCTTTTCCCTTTACATCATGAGCTTCTGGAACATCTTTGATCTAGGCATCTTGATACTGCTCATCATCTACTACTGCATGCGCGGATATGGCGTTTTCCTTGTCGATCCACACCACTGGAACCAGATGGCCTATGATGTCCTCGCAGCCAATGCAATCCTGCTGCTACCCCGGATATTCAGCGTTCTCGACCATTACCCCTACTTTTCCCAGCTCCTTATAGCCTTCCGTCTTATGGCCCTGGATCTCGCGGCCGTAACCGTACTTGTCCTGATTTCATGCAGCGGGTTTTTTGTTTTCTTCACAATGTCGCAGGAAAATAGTGATCCGGCCGACGTAGCCTATTCTATTTTCCAGATTCTGATGGGCTTTACACCAGCCGCCTGGCAAGTGTAAGTCAGGTCTAACATGACACCCCATTCCGACAAGCATGACGAAGACATCTCAAAATAGGGTAGAACATGACTGACATCAAGGTTTCACATCCGCACAGGTGGCCGACATACAATTGGCTTGCCAAGGCGTTGATGGTTCTCTTCCTAATCATCTCTCATTTCGTGATTGTGTAAGTCCTTTTTTTCCCCCCCGGTCCTCTTGTCGCCGAATGAGCGGTAACTAATTAGACGAAAAGTACAATTCTCATCACCGTCCTAACAAACTCGTTCATGGCCATCGCCTCGAATGCCACGGAGGAGCATCAGTAAGCATTTCCCTCTGTGGCCGCGGCTCACCCCGTTGTTTCACGTGTTGTCTCGGCTAGCTAACAAGACATGTAGATTCTTATTCGCCATCAACACGATATCCATGGTTAAGAATGATGCCCTCTTTTCCTACGTTGCGCCAACCAACATATTTGCGTGGTTGCTCATGCCGCTTAGGTACTTCATGCCTCTCAAACACTTTGTGTGGTTGAACCGTCTCGTCATCAAGGCTACACATTTCCCCCTCTTGTTCTGCATCTTCTTCTACGAAAGGTATTGGCTCGCGTCTTCGATGTTCGAACCCACGGATTTGGTGGAAAACCCAGGCCGTAGTCGACCGAGGACCATCTCCTTTGCTGATCCGGCGAGTCGCACTGCCGTGTTCAGTCCCAACCTCCGGGTTCGTGAAGAGTCCCTGGTTGGGTTCCAAAAGGACCATGCCTTAGAAGAGGTATTTCGCAGAGCCCCGGGCCTCAACACTTTGCGAAGTCAAAGAAGAAATGAACGGCGAAAGACACAGAACGCCATCCGGAATTGGATGGACCAGCACGATGAGGCGGGGACTTCGCCGGTTAACTGGCCGACTCTAGACAGCCAGAATCGTGGATCAGAATGGGCAAGACGATTCAGCCTAGGCCGTGACCGGCCACATAGGCTGCGGCAGGTTTCGGACGTTAGGTCTGCTGCCAGTGACCCTGCCGATCTGATCTCTAACAGTGGCATGGGAACATTCCCCCGTCCTACGTCGAGATCGAGACTACATCCTTTACCCTCGGAATTACGAGATCTCACCGATGCTGATGGAGATGACGAACTGGTAACAAATGACGAAGAAGAAGAAGACAATGTTACTAACACGAACACGGGTGGGAATCAAGAAGATGATCCGACTGGGTCGATGGAGGAGGATGATGACGAGGAGGACTACTTCACGACACCGATGGCAAGCAAATTCCACACAGCAGCGCCCTCCTCGTTTGAGTCGTCTAGCCAGAAATCAGCAGGGAAATCGCCGCGGTCAGCCAAGCCCAGGCGCGGTTTGCACTCGCGCACACTTTCGACGAATACGATTCTGTACGACCCGCAGGATCCTCGACTGGCTCGCAGCTCGTCATCGGCCGACATGGACAAGTCGCCCTTGACACGGCAAGCATTTAACCGAAACTTGGACTTCGATAGCCCTCCTCCAGCCGAGACGCGGTCGCCACGGCGGACCCTATACATGACGCCACGATCACGCCCAACCGTAACACAGAGGCCCTCGGCCCACGCAGTGACCCCTCGTTCGATCCCACGAATTGCAGATCCGATTACACGTCTCACGCAGGCACGCCGACTTTCTTCCATCGACACCGGGCCGGGGTCGGAAAGCACGAACTTGCTGGGCAACGACCCTAACATCGAGGTACCGTCGAGTTTCCAGACACAAATGGCGATGGCGATGATGAAGCAAGGCGGGCTAGGTGGTGCAGCCGCTGCTGCAGACGCAGCTGATCGGGATCGAATGGGAAGGTTGATGCTGGCGCGGATGAAGACTCTGGAGGAGAGCTTCGCAGACGTTGTCAAGGAGATGAGGGAATTTAAAAGCAGCTCCACGGCCCCGCCGACGAGGAGAAACTCAGCAAGCGAGGGCGGCGGTGGACGGAACGCCGTGGCTATGATTGAGGTTGCCGGCAAGGATAGGAGACGAAAAGCAAAATCCACATACGGCGCCAGGAAGAAGGTGGTCGTTGCCTCGTCAGCAGCACGGCGGCCGTTCACCAGCGGCAGCGCTGCAGGTACGAGAGCGGAAAACTCGGCGAGAGACAAGGGGAAAGGAAAGGCAGTGGCTGTCGCTTCCGAGTCCTCGGAGGAAGGTGACGCTGAGGAGAGCTTCACCGAGGATCATTTCACGAGGAGAGGAAGCTCGTTCTAGGTCGGGTCGGCGTGGTGGATGCCGTATTGTTTCTATTAGTGTGCCAAGGCAGAAGCCTTCGGTTTGGCCCCCTTTTTTCGCATCCCATCTGACATTATTAGTTTGGACGTAAGGTCATTGTTTTTGGCGGCGAGGGAGAGATTCATCCATGGGCGCATTGGTGGGCGTTTTCTGGGCTTTCTGTATCCGGTCTGTCATGGGCCATGTGTGTACCCTTGCATCTGTTTTTTGCAGCGGTTGGGAGGCCATAGTCGTGCACTTTCCTGGGGCGTCGCGGCATTTGTGTTTTTTATTGAACTCGTCTGCGACGAGGTAATAGCATAGCTGGGCTGGGAGTTGGTCTTGTCTGCTCTATAGTTTGTATTTTTGGCGAGGCATTTCCAGAGAGGCATTTGGAGGATGCT
Source organism: Scedosporium minutisporum (assembly GCA_034774675.1). NCBI lineage: Eukaryota > Fungi > Ascomycota > Sordariomycetes > Microascales > Microascaceae > Scedosporium > Scedosporium minutisporum. The sequence continues at coordinate 18,605 of SJVG01000718.1, forward strand.
CCGCAAAATTGGTACATTAATGAAGCAAGGACAAGCTTGTAACTGAGTCGATATATGTGCACTTTTGTCTGTAACGTGGGATCCACGAAGTGAGAATGGATTGACTCCGAGTGTCATTTAGGTGTTTCGTCTATCGATATGCGTTGTTCTTGAATCATATCTACAGTCTTTACAACCAAGCAATGTACGCCAGGGGGTTCCCTTGAACTATAAAACACTTCCCATCTCAATGTTGTCGATAACCATGAAAGAAGAAGAAAAAACGCCAATTAAGACCAAGCCAGGAACGTAACGCATTATCGCGAGAAAGAATAAAACACGACCATTAATCGTCGCCGTCTCTCTTTTCCTCAGATACCGCCGCCGCTCCGATCAACAGTGACGTGGAAATTCGGTCTCGCGGGTGCCTGGGCGAGGGCGAGCTCGTTGCGGCGGGTCGCGGAGGAGATTCGGTAGCGGAATGCGAAGACGGCTGTGGCTGTTGCGGTTGCGGATGTGGCGAGGAGGAGGGTGCGGCGGCGGCTGTTGGAGAAGGGTTTGACCCTTTTGCTTAGTTCTTGGAGAGCTTCATTACATTGATCGGAGGGAAGAAGGTGGGTGAGAGAGTAGGGCTTGAAGTTTACCTGATGGGGAGGAGAGTCATGATCGAGCTCATGGTGTATGTGAAGTATGGTGTACAGGGGGGAGATTAAGTGAGCTCTTAGTGTGCGGCTCCCGATAAGGTGCCGCCGAGCTTGAGAGAACACGGAGAGACGTCGTCTACCTGCTTGATTGGGTTTGGAGTTTGGAGTCTTCACTTGGAATCTAGTGTTGCAGATGTTCCCGTCTTTTCGAGCTTTGATATCGGGGAATCGCGTACGGACGAAGCAAGGAGTAGGAAAGGGGAGTGAGGACTAAGCTCTATAATAGGTGCGGGCAAGAGGGAGGTGCGACGCATATAAGAGATCAATTGATGTGCTCGCATGTAGTATTCTATCCTGTTCTGTCCTGTCCTGTCCTGTCTCGTCTTAGATCTCCCAACAAAAGTAATAATCGGCTGGGTGAACCCGATAAGGGAAAGTCTCACATGAGCTGCCTCCGGGTACTCCGTATCGTGCACGGAGTACGGGGGAAACGGGCAATCATTGGTTTGAAAAAGATGGGGGACCGGACGATTTCTTGACATGTCGAATGGTAGGGGTCCATCGAGTACCCGGATAGAGTGTTACGAAGTACGTTTAATAGGGGATCCGACGGGATTCACCTATCAATTGACGGACCATGAATTGTTTCAACATTGAACTTTGGCTCATCAACGAGGACACAGCGGCGATGGCTGCCCGGAATACGTTCTTGGCACTGGGAGGTGGGG
>SJVG01000719.1:0-19903 GCA_034774675.1 Scedosporium minutisporum
AGTGCGTGTTGGTGGTAGGGGCAAGGTCCATGGTGTGAGGCTGAGAGAACCGGCAAGGCAACATGACATGCACTTCTGTCAAGTCTGTTCTTTCCAGAGACTATAGTGGTTCCGTTTCTAGGAGTCATTCGTTGTCTGGGTTCTGTGTCTACAGGGCATTTGTGGATTAATGGGCTTCTTGGGCGGGGATCTCCGTAGTGCCTATTCCGCGGTGGGAGTTGGCAAGTTCAACTGACATCTTAGGAACTATCAGTGCGAAATCGATATAGAGATTGTTCACACTTCATGCTATCTTCCGGTGCTCGTCGAACAAGGCGCATTTGCTTGATGTGATCAATAATGAACTTGAGTAATTACCACTGCCACTGATCCCTCCTGACGAGTATATCGAGAACACAATAATGGAGGCTCGCCTCGCCTGGATAGAGCATCGAAGCACCCGGGTCCGGCTGTCAGTCGAATGACCAAGAGCTAGCCAATGAAGAAAACCAAGACCCAAAAAAAGAAATAGTCTGATATATATAGATGTATATATGTGTATACGCACCATACGCCTCTCGCTGCATCAACCAACTTGGATATAGGACTCAAACACCAAACATAGGGATACAGGCCCAACGACGTATTCCAAAAGAAGAACAGGGCAAGGAAACAGTTATTTCTACCAAACTTAGCACTCAGGCTCATTAATCATACAGACCGATCGTCCCCACGGCTTGAGGATGATGGCTCATCACCAGATGGAGGCTGCCCCGAACTAGGGCTAACATCATCAGACGCGTCGTGCCCGCGAGGAGAGGACCTCGGATCCCCATCCCTATGCCTCCGCGGCCAAGCTACGTGACCGCTCCCCGAGGCCGCGCGGCCAGACGAATCCCTAGGCTTATTCCACCAGCCCAGCTTCCAGATACCGCCAATAGCATCCTGGAGAGCAACGCCGCCCCTCTTCGGTCTCCGCGCCGTGAACCCGGGAAAACCCGTAGATTTCCTCCGCTTCCGGAACGCGCGACGGCCTCCAACGGGGGAGGAATCGGCCGCGGATCCGGATTCTGCCTGGGCGGAGAAGATTCCCGCGCTGCTCGCCACGCGGCGCGCGCCGGCGCCGAGGAGATGCGTCGTCTCGGTGGGGGGGAGCATGGTTGTGGAGCATCTCCTCATGTGTTTGGGGCTGCTGGGTTCGTCGCGATCTTCCAGTTCGCCCCAGATTTCTGCGCGTTCCTGCCATCGGAAGGATTGTCTTCGGGATGATGGGCTGAGGGGAGCCTCCACGTCGCGGGGGGTTGTGGGGAATGTTTGGTATTGCGATGAGAAGCCGGACTCTTCGTCTAGAACGTCCGAGTCTATGAGTAGTTCTTCCTCTTCTTCTCCTTCGGTGTCGTCGACGAGACCTAGTCCCGGTGCGAGCGAGGACTGGCCCACGGCGGGTGGGTGTTGCTCGTCACTCAGTCTCCACGAGAGAGCGAGCACGCCTGATAGCAGGATTACCGTGCCGAGGGTAATTAAGCATGCCTGGAGGGTGCTAATGAGGTTCGTCTGGTTAAAGTAGATTAATCCGTCTAGGATAGCCATGATGTTGTAAATGCAAAATACTAAGGGGTATAAAACCGAGGTCGAGACGAGCTTGAGACCTCGGTGGAGATAGTACAGCTGACTTAGAGCCAATACGACGAGCGCGAGCACCAGCATCCACGATTGCCAGTGAACGAACTGGTTGTCCCCGTCGACGAGCGTCTTGATGACCAGCTCCACGGCAGACTTGGCAACCAGGAGCGAGTGGGCCGACAGGATGCCACTTATGCATCCAAATGCAAGTCCCCTTCCGAAGCGGAACCGCACACTCTGCGATAGATGGGGAAACAGAGTGTTGACAAACTCCGTCACCAAGGCGATGAGGGTGACGAGGAAGATCTGGAAGATCATCCAGGCGACAAATGGGCCTCTCACTAGCAATTCTAGAAGCTCGTGGAGGTTATGAGGTGGAGACGGGATAGCGCCGAATATGGCAATCAGCACCGCGCCGGTGCACACTAATAACGTACCCCATAGGGACCATCTCGTGAAGGGTTCGCCCAATATCAGGGTCGCGCATATAGAGTTGAAGACGAGGCCTGAGGCCTGCAAGGTCGAAAGTACGGGTAGAGGCAACGTCGATATCTGGACCGAACTACCTAGGATGTTCGCAACTATAAACATGGCCATGCCAAGCTGCCATCTCCGCCGTCGATGGGGTGGTCGGCGGATGTCGTGAGGTCCCTTCTCATCTTCGAGGATATGCGACTTTCGTTGGAGGGTTAGGCCCAGACTCTGGACACTAGTGGAAACGAGGCCAACTATAATTCCAAGCTAGACGAAAAACAATAACAAATCATGTTAGCATATGCCACACGTGAGGTGAGACGGAATGGGGGGAGAAGGGGCACGTACGGCGATACTCCCTCCCGGATAGATGCCGCCAATGGACCCCATTGCGCCCGAGGAAGCTCAGGTGTCATTTGGCGACCAGGCTCCGAATAGTAGGGCTTCAGCGGGTTGTGAGTTTGTCTGTGGGTTTTTGAGATAAAGGCGACTCGATCGAAGTCATGTAAAAGGCGGTATTTGGGGATTTGTAGGTGGATACGGTTGTGGAACGAGATCTCGGAGCGGTCAAGAGCGTCGGAAGGTATGGGCGCTTCTCATCTCCCAGGGGCGGAGCCTAGGGTCGTACTGTGGCCTGACACGCCTTTCCAGAGGCGCTGACAGGAGAGAGGGATGCGATGCACATACAAGGCGATAGAAGCCTCGTCTATTCGGAGATCCCCATGCTTTTTCTCCCCGTTTCGCTGTGTTCGCAATGGTGATGTGTTCTGGCTTGGGTTGTTGCTGTTTTGAAACACCGCCGGGTACCAAGCCTTAATCTATTCTATCCCGTCCCCAGACAGCGGCACTCAGCATTGTTGCGTTGTCAGTGGTCGCACAACATCGAATGCCGTGTCCCAGACCAGGCCTACGCCCCATCTGTGGCGCTGATTTAGTCACGTGGTCAACGCGATTTGGTGATGTCACAGGGAAGGAAGCACGTTCTGTTGTTGTTGAGAAAACTAATTAATTTGGCAGCCTGAAGAGGGGCATTTTCAGAAGCTGTCCCACTGTGGCTGCCACCCGGCAGCAAGCGGAAGGTCCCCGTGCTTTCACCAAAGGCTGATGACGAGCTTCAATTCCCTGTTCACCTGCCAAATGCTCAGCAAAACGATCTAAGAGAGCACCGGCGATATCCTCCCACAGCCCAGTCTAGCTCGTGGCTCCTCTCCCCTCTGCCAGTTAATTTGCAACATTTTCGACCTCGTTTACTTGCCGACAGTAGTTTCCTACGATCTTGTTTCCGAAAGCTTGAGCTATCGCTGTGCTTTATCCGAAATCCCGCCATACCTTCCCCTCTTAGATCTATCTCGCGAACGACTGCTATCAAGATGTCGGTAACTACAGCTGGACCTTTGTCCGACTCCCAGGTAAATCCGACGATCCAACTCTCTATACCCATTCTACAGTCCCAACAATATATCAAGCGACGACAACAAGACATGGCTGACCATGGCGCCCCTTCCTCCCGCGTCCACACATAACAGGTCGGAGTCGAGCTCCGAAAGATGACCGAGTTCATCAAACTCGAAGCCCAAGAAAAAGCCCGCGAAATCCACATCAAAGCCGACCAAGACTTCGAAAAGGACAAGTCCGCTCTCATCCTCCAGGAGAAGGGTGGTATCGACGCAGCCTATGAGAAGAAGTTCAAGCAGGCCGCAATGTCCCTCCAGATCACCCGCTCCAAGGCCAACTCCAAGGCCCGCATCACCATCCTCACTGCCGCTCAGCGAGTTGTAGACACCGTTTTCGACGAGGCTGAGAAGAAGCTTGAGGAGGGCACCAAGGATAAGGGCAAGTACAAGGCGACGCTGAAGAACCTTGTGCTCGAGGGTCTTTATGCCTTTAACGACGCTTCCGTGCTAGTGCGGGCGAGGAAAGAGGACTTTGATCTCGTCAAGGATGCCATCGAACTCGCGGTGACAGAGTACAAGGAAAAGGTTGGAAAGACTATCAAGGCTGGGCTCGATGAGTCTAAGCCCCTACCGGAGGACAGGTGAGTTATAGCCTTTTCCCCCCAGAAGCAATTATAATATTCCGTGTCCTGGTTAGTGACGATTCATGTTCTAGTGCTGGCGGTGTCGTTGTTCTTGGTCAAGGAGGCAAGATCATTATGGACAACACCCTCGATACCCGGCTAGAGCTTCTCAAGGACTCTTCGCTTCCGGCTGTGCGGGAGACCCTATTCGGCGAGAACAATAACCGCAAGTTCTTCGACTAACTTTATTCTGGGCCGATCTTGGTATTTCGTCTTTGTTTCACTCATGGTGTTTTGTCTGCACTCTTAGGAAATGGGCTGCGTTGGCTGGTGGGACCTTTAGCATGGTTATCTTTCTCCTGTTTCCTCTCAGAGTATTCTATTTTCTATCTCTATTTGTTTGGTATTAGAAGGGTACGACTCGAACCGGCGTAAGTAAGACTGCCGGTCTGTTGCATCTTCCATGAGCGACATCAACTAGCAATATTGCATTCCCATCTTCTGAGGTCCCCAGTCCGAAATTCCGTCATTCTCATCATTACTCGTAAATGACCGCCGCCCATCCTGGATAAGGATACTATTACACTGGACGCCAAACAGAATTTTATTTCCCATTTTTGAGTCTATCACTTCCAGGCGACTCTCTCCTTGCCGGTGTCGCGCTGGAGGATCTAGAGTCCCTAAGTCGACCCTTTAAAAAGTTCTTCATATAATTTTGCTGCTTCGGCAGAGAAGTGTCTGGACTGAACGGGCCTGGTATGTCGTAGATGCTAATCTTAGGCACCGGCTTCGTGCGGACGGTGTAGGTTAGCCTCTCTCCAACCCATTCCATGGCCAGCTTGGCCTCCATCGGAACGATGGACTTCATCCCCGCGTCGTTGATGCTTCTCGCGAGCTCTTTGAGGAGGGTGGTGATGTTGTCGATCTCCTCATCAAATGATTTTCTCGCGATATCATACTGTAGGGGATCAGTGGTGTCGGACTTGAACCCGGAGTCGATGGTCATATCAAGTAGTAGGATCACGGCCCTAAGTTCCGCATAGTCCGTGTCTGACTTGATTTTGAACTTGCTACTTTGTAGGTGCTGCCTGACATCTGTCAAAGTAAATGACAGGTCAGGAGATTGCCTTGCAAATGAGATGTCGTCAAAGAAGTAGACCGCAGCCATCCGCCGCCTCAAGTCATGCATCCGTGTGTTGGTTGGCGGTAGAGTCTGAAGTGACCTGAGACGCATTGGGGCCGGGGCGAATGAGTAATATATGGTCGAAGTCACCTCTTCGCACTACTCTATCTGTTAGAAAGTAGGATGAACACAACGTGTTTAATAGGAACTCCCGAACTCACGATGTTATCCCACTGCTCTCTCGGCAGCACAGCTACTAGTTGATGGAGGAGATGTCGGTACGACACCATTACCCCAGGATCATGCAGCAGTTCGGGATCCACGGACATGGCGATGAGGAGCTGGATGAGATAGACTGACGATTCAGTTGAAAGCTTTTCAGCAGTAATCCAGACCATATTAAGAACTGAGCACAAACATTGCCAGTCTCGCTTGTAAAACCCTTCGTCAGAGGATCGGACGGGCTGCAGTCTCTGTCTCTTGGAAAGAGACTTGATGTCTTGATTCGCGCCAAGGCGCAGGAACAACCCCTCGAGATATCTCGGGGTAAGCTTGTCGGCAGAAGTGTCACTGTTGCTGAGCCGCACCAGCTCGCACATGCTTTCTCTCCTCACACCGGACTTTTCGGTGCAGAGCTCATCCAAGAGCCACAAAAAGAGTTCGTCTGGAAGTGCAGATTTGGTAAGACGCATAGATTTGTTGAGGTAGTTTAAATCAAGATCCTTTTCATGCTTGATGGTTGGTTGCCTCCCACAGATGGCATTTACGGATCTAGATGGAAATTTATGACGATTGGAGAGGCGAGTTTCTTTAGTAGGCTGAAAAAAGAACCAGCCGCCTCTCTTGGAGATAGGCTCGGTCCGCTCCACGGCCCTGACCACCTTGTCCAATCTATGGTCATGCTCATCGCCCACGGTAGCTTCCAGGGTTCGACGCAAGGACTCGCCGGCCAGCTTGAACTCAAGCTTTTTTGCGCCTGTATCTTTCTCCCGTTCGTGAAAGCGCGACAGACTGGCCTCGATGTTACTATCCCTCTTGGCGGCGTTGAGCAGGTCGGCCATTTTGAACTGGGGCTCTCGAGGCTGTATCGTTAGAGGCGACGAGAAGATGGAATCTCCCCTCTTCCTCTGCGGGGTCGAGAACATTGCGTTAGGCGTCCGACTCTTCGCCGGAGTAGCGGGGCATTGGCGAGCGGCCAAGATGTCCTCCAGGGCCTCGAAGGAGACATCACTGTCTTCATCGTCGGAAGCGGCGATAACTGCAGCCCTGCTCACTGGTCTCCTCGGCTCGGGTTTCTGTGGGGTGACCGGCAAGGAGACAGAGCCGAACCTGGACGGAGATGTCTGGACGACGATTGCATCCTGCAGCGGGGGACTCACGGTCAGAGCTGCGTCTGGTGGTGTTGGTGTAACTGATAAGGCGCTCAGAGCGCTGGAGGACGCCTGAGAGGAGCTGGGTATTTTCTGAGGTCTTTGAATAGGCGCAAAGTAATTCTTGATGCCGCCTGATACGGGCACTTTCTTCTTCTTGGGCGTCGAAGACATGATTTACTGGAGCCGTCGCAAAGACCCCCAGCCTCACGACGATTCCTCGCTCGAAATCAACTCTGGTCCACAAGTGCTGCTTGGAAATCGCAGTATTCCGTTGGGTTTGGTGGAAGCTTCAGAATTGTTCTGGACCATCCAAGGCTGTGGGATGTTGAAATGCTGGTGTTGCCTGGTCTGCACTTAACCCGTGGTTCAGCCCTGTCGACGCGGCCAAGCCAAGCGCGTTGGCGTTGGTGAGGAATCAGGATACACTAAAAGTAACGACAGTGCGGGTTGTTGGTGCCAGCGCCGTTGTCGCCCGATTTTTTTCACCCCAGTTGTTGGACGTTAGGCCTGGCACTGTCGTAACCAACTGGCTCCAGGTGTGTGCATCAACGCCGAACCCAGATTGTTAAACCGCAACCACTGTCCTCCACGATTGTAACAATTCCATGGCAATGGATTGATACTAGCTGTCTACTATCTCGGGTTGTGTTATCATTTCGTTTTATTTCATATTTTTATAATAGGCAGAACCTGACTTGGGAATCGTGTTGCCTTAGCTAGACACTAAGGGTAACTGCGAAGTTGCCGTGAGAACATTGCCACTTGATTCCGTACAAGGGATCACCATCACCATTAGAAGCACACCAACGCCAACATTTTTTTTTTAAATTTAAAGTATGCTACTTTGCGCTGGCTGTGTGGTAGAGACGCCTCCGACTATCGACCGGATCGGATGCTCTTGACTCAGCAAGCATGCAGTCTTAAGATGAGAGGCTATTAAGTCGGGTATTCTCTCTGACCCGGTGATCCGGGTAAGATGAAACTCTATAGGATCGCGCAAGAGGCACACAGAGGTCGCATAGTGTTTGAAGCTAAGTAGAGAATAACTGTTGGTTCCAGGAGAAAATGTTGGAGAGGGTGGTATTCTGGGTAACCGGTTGATATGATCTTCCTCTAAACATTCAACATCACTATTTTTCGTAGTTTATCTTACTCCAGTCGCCTGAAAATCCCAATCCCAATCAAAGACCCTTAAGCCTTACAGCCTGAGGTAATAACTGCACGAGAGCTTATTGGAACCTCGTGTGTACTCACCGAGATGGTATTTCTTCTCGCACATATCACATGTACCAACCCAAACACCTCCATCGTTGCCTCGAGATTGACAGCATCAGCGGGAGACACACCCAACGAGTCAAGTCACATCGAATCTAACTTCGTAGACATGGGCTCAAATCAGATCTGTCAGCCTTCCAGGTCTTTCTACAAAAGTCAGCTGGCGGTACCCTTTGTATTCCGCAAGGAGACGAGTGTGGGTGTGCTTGTTCCTCTCCGTTTCATGTTTCATCCCATGCAGGGTAGGCTGGTGCGCTGCGGGACATAGGATTTTGGATGCATTCCGGGAAGAGTTACTATTCCTCAAAACTCTCGATGGACGTGCCTTGTCCGTAGCCCAAATTCTTGCCATGGGCTGGGGCAGGTTTATGACTTCAAGACATGGAGTCTCACCATTAACGACATCTGGTGTGTTGCCAAAGCGGCACACTGCCGTAAGACTCAATGAGCATTATGTGTGACGGCAAGCTCTTAAACGCCGACAGGTCAGACAGAGACATCAAATTCATATCAACAGTCCCAGTTCGAAATGCCATCGATTACCCCTGAATTGACCGCCTCACACTTAAAACACAAGAGTTGTGAGCCTTGTGGACCCTGACACCCTCTCCGAGCAATGGAAGGAATGTTGCCCAGCAGAAAGGAAGGTCCCTTCAGCCACTCCAACGACGATGAAAGAACGGGAGAGCCAGGCAGTCAAAGCGAGATGCACTCTATTTTACCGTTTCCTAGGTTGTTGGTCAAAGAAGTCAACGGTCAGGGACACATGCATCCCAATTTCGTTTCAGCCCCCATTTGACAGCATGCAGGTGGAAGCCCAGAGAAACAAATCACCGTCTCGGTTTGCGCCTCCGACGATAGGTGGCATCTGCATCTCCTTATTATCGTATGGAGCACGTACTTGGTCATGCTCAAAACGATGGAAGCGAATGTCTTGGCCTCGTACTGGAAGGCTCAGGTTAATTTTACTAGCCCAATGCGGACTAGGCACACAGAATGGCGGGTTCTTGCCAACTTCCCGTTCTCCGTACTTTTCGTACTTCGCAGAGTAGCGACGACAGCGACGCAAGAAGGAGCTTCGGAGCGTCGCAAAGCACGATCCTGGATCATTCCGTCCGACTTCTTCGGTAATGAAGTTTAGGAGTTAGGCGGATTTTTATCACCAGCCACTGGCGGTTAGCCAGACGGTCCGCAATCACCGCCCGGGTTCTGGAAACCCCCCCGCACTTGGACTAGCATTTTAAATTACACCACGAAGTAAGTAGAACGAAGACGACGATGAGCGACGAGCACAGTACGAAGTACGAAAGTTTCTCCATCCAGCGCGGATCGTTTCAGGGATGCTTTGGGAAGGCGCAGGTTGGTGTTGATGACACAGCGTGGCGAACGAATTTGAAGCCTCTTTCCATCAGCACCTTGATTAAGCTTACTATTGTATTACAATTCGATTGTATCATGAACAGAGCCGATCTCTGGTCTCTGCCAATATCACATAATACAGAACTCTGATGGGCGATGTAGATGAATTGATGTGTTCTGGGAAGCGAACTTGCTCCCATGCATCAGTTGAAGTTTCTCCCCCCTCAACCCCTCTCCCTCTTCTCTATGCAATGCAAATTCCAATTCTTAATGAGATTCCATTTTCTTATCGCCGTAGTAAACCAGGCATTCAAGTTCAGATCACACCCACAGCTTCTGACCGCCGATCATGATAGTCGCGCAGCTGATAAATTCAGAGTGTCAGGTAGTACTTGGTAGCACATTGAATGTCGATGTACCAACTTTAACTATGTAGGGAGTCGGGTAAACCTAAACCCAAATTTCCAACATTGGCCTGGGCTGAGCATGCATTGGTCGACCGAACCAGCCAGCAAAGCAGGCCCCTAATGATCCAGCACAGAAATCCCACGCCAGACATGGACCTGGGCAAGCATCAATTGGTGATAATAGGAACGCGCTAGAAAGCGACCGACGCGGGGAGGCTACGGGCAACCGGGGCTCTGTGATCGCCCGTTTTCTTAATTATTAGTTGTAATTACTTTCGTACTTCGTAATAGTGCTTCGTTCAGTTGCGGCTTAGACTCGGTAGAGCTACCGATCTATGCCTGGATGGTCGAAACCCCCCCCGGCCCTGGGCCTGGATAGTTCAGGACAGATCTTAGGTCTCAGGGCTGTGACCGACCCCTGTAGTTTCTGCTACTTGTAGGTTGTCGTGTTTCGTGAACGGGTTGCGTACACTCTCATGTTACGAAGCACGGACGAAATAGGCTCGCCGAATGAATAATGATCCTGGATCAGATTTATTTATAGGAAATCAATGGCGTTGGATCTAGTCTCATCGAAGTGAGTAAATACTCTCTCATACGTAGTGGAACGCGATGTCAAGTGCGGTGATTGTGGAGTCGCCGACAGGACGTTCGGCATCATTGGGGCATATTGCTCGCACACTAATACCTCATTCTATCCACTCGGTGCCGGAGCCGATCGCACCCTTTCAATTCGCGGGGGTTCCAAGATTTGGTCAATGGAGGAGGGAAGTCGAGCAACAGGGAGGTACCTGGAAGAACCAGTTGTATGGTGTGGCGTTGGTATTGTAATGTAGCCCTGTTCTGTATTTTGTCCGAAGTTCGAAGTACAATTCAATCCTTCGAGAGTCCCTTCAAACGCTCCTTCTCAAGCCATCGCATCAAATTTGTATCGATGGGATGGATTGATTGATGCTATGCTAAGCATCATGGAGTACCGAAGTGCGAGATGATACAAGCACATTCGATCCATCAGTGGAATGGTACGCGGTGACTTGTGACGACTCGGTTCGGGAAGAACGAAGTATCGATCTAGCATGGTACAAGCCGAGTTCGCCCAGCACTCCAGCTCCGTTCCCCTATTCCTCTTCGAGCGACGCTGGATTGGGTAAGCAGAGGTATTGTTGCACATATCCAAGGTGGTAGGGTACTTCAAGCTGAGGTATGTTCTGCGTTAAATCCGCACCAATTGATGATTGATCCCTTGGAGTAAAGTACCTGAGATCAAGGGGAACCCCGCCCGACCAGTAGTGGGCCCCCATTCTTAAGCAACTGGCTGGAAACTCCCTAGTTCGGAGTGTGGTGTATGTAATCCCCGCCAAAGCCTAACTGAGATTGATTGCTTGCTTGCTTGCAATGTTCTCCGCCCAGCCTATGCGTTAAAATTGTATGCACCATTGCACTGCTGCACTACTGCAGCGCGGTATCACTGTACATCGATAGTAGTGTCGTGTAGCATGGAAATATCCACCGCAGGCCAAATCAATTTCCATATCCACCAACCCTTCTGTGTTCTGTTCCCGGTCCTTCCGGACTTTTCGCCCACCGCTCTCTTACCCCATTCGCCATTTCTCAGTGCTGCTTCATTTGATCCCTTCAATTCCTTGGCTCAAGGTCTTGCGTGGCATCAAGGGGGCTTTGTTCTTTTTTCGATCATCAACACCGCCGCCCTGTAAACACCCCGTTCCGTTCCTGCGGCGAAGTCTATTATTCTTCCCTTCCCTTTCCAGTCTTTTCCTCCCCATCCCTGTTGTCGCTCCGTCCCTACCTCGTTCTTTTCTTTTCCTCGACGACATTTCTTTTTTCGCGCGATCCGACTGGGGCGGCGACAAAAAACTTAATTCCCACCCTATCCCCGAAACATCCCCCCGATTTCTACGAACTCTCTCCGCCGAGGCTATTAAGGTCCCACGCCCCCAAGCGTCGCCCATCGTGTTCCAACCGAGTCTCCCTTTCGTCGGTTCACTCAAACGTCCAACTCACAGTCCATTGTGACAGCAGCCCACGAGCTCAACGGGCCCTAGTACCAAGCCGAAGAAATAGAAGACACGAAACCCACCACGACGACCGAGGCAGCCCTGGCGCGAACCCTCGGATTCTTCGGGCTATCGCCCGAGCTATCCCAACAGGATTGCCAGAGTCCCTAAAGGGAGCTGGTGACGAACCTGCCTCGAGTAATAACGAGTGGCCCCTTTTTATTTTCGCAGGACCTGGTTTATGAACGACCGCCGAAGCGAAGCGAGTGAGCAGAACCGAAGATGGCTTCGATACGCAGCAGTTTAAGAAAATTCCCCCTTTTCAATGGGGCCCAAAAGGGTTCTCCATCGGGTGAGAAGGGGAGTCGAATGTCCGGGGCCTCCGAATCCGTGCAGAATGGCGATGTCGTCGTCGAAGGAGATGATGCCGACGAGAGTGCTAGCAGGAGACTCTTCTTCAATCTGCCGTTACCACCAGACCTCCTCGACGACGGTGGTTCCCCAACACAATCATTCACGCGAAACAAAATCCGAACAGCGAAGTATACACCGTTATCGTTTATACCTAAAAACCTTTGGTTCCAGTTCCACAACGTTGCAAACATATTTTTCCTTTTCACTGTTATCCTAGTTGTAAGTACAATCCCCTCTTGCTCGTTCCTGTGCGTGTTCGAATGCCTGAACATAGGGACGATCCTCACTGCTCGTGATCTGTTCTTGCTTTTGTTCTCTATTCCCCATCTTGGACACTGATTACTGGGCTATTCCTTGATAAACTGACACTTCTCTCTTCCATTTAGTTCTTCCCCATTTTCGGAGGTGTAAATCCAGGTCTTAATTCCGTCCCTTTAATTTTCATCATTACCCTCACCGCCATCAAAGATGCCATCGAAGACTCGCGCCGAACCATTCTTGACAACGTGTTGAATAATGCTCCTGTGCACCGACTTCAGCACTGGAACAATATCAACGTGGAGGATGACAATGTATCATACTGGCGGCGCTTCAAGAAGGCCACCTCTCGTTCCATCGTCAGATTCTGGAGGTTCATTAAGAGCACCTGGTCCAAGAAGGCAAAGGAGGAGCGCGCGAGAGCGAAGGAACAAAACTCTGATGAGCCCCGTATGTCGGTCGAAACCCGCGTCACCCTCCGCGGATCTATTCTGTCGCCCAATAACCGCGAGTCGTTCGTCTCGGCGAGGGAGTCTATTCAGTTGACGCCAGTTCCATCCCCTCTACCTCAAGGAGTTACCCAGGAAGACGTAGAGGCCCGAGAACGTCACCGTGCCCAAGTCCTCCAAACGATGAAGAAGGATATGATCAACCACGACAAGCCTGCGGAGAGGAAGGCTCGATTCCATCCTGATGCATGGAAGAACCTGAGGGTTGGCGACTTCGTTCGAATCCATAACGACGATGAGCTTCCCGCGGATATCATTATTCTTTCCACTTCGGACCCCGAGGGTGCCTGCTACATCGAGACTAAAAACTTGGACGGTGAGACGAATCTCAAGTTCCGTACCGCCCTTCAATGCGGCCGCACGATCAAGCACGCCCGCGACTGCGAACGCGCCGAGTTTTGGATCGACAGTGAGACACCTCATCCGAACCTTTACAAGTACAATGGTGCCATAAGGTGGCGCCAACGACTTCCCGACGATCCCCACGGTGAGCCAGAAGAGATGACCGAACCTATAAGCATTGACAACCTCCTTCTCCGAGGATGTACTCTCCGCAACACCGAGTGGGCTCTGGGCGTGATTGTCTTCACCGGCCACGACACCAAAATCATGATGAACGCTGGTGTTACACCGAGCAAGCGTGCAAGGATAGCACGGGAGCTTAACTTCAACGTCATCTGCAACTTCGTCATTCTCTTTATCATGTGTCTTGTCTCCGGTCTTGTCAACGGTGCTACGTGGGCACAGACGGAGGCTTCCCATCACTTTTTCGAGTTTGGTTCCATTGGTGGCAACCCCGCCATGAGTGGTTTCATCACCTTCTGGGCTGCCATGATTCTGTTCCAGAACTTGGTGCCCATCTCCCTGTACATCACTCTCGAAATCGTCCGTCTTCTCCAGGCTATTTTCATTTACAGCGACGTCGAGATGTACTACGAGAAGATCGACCAGCCTTGTATTCCGAAGTCATGGAACATCTCGGATGATGTCGGTCAGATCGAGTACATCTTCTCCGACAAGACCGGAACCCTAACCCAGAACGTCATGGAGTTCAAGAAGGCGACTATCAACGGCCAGCCGTACGGCGAGGCCTATACCGAAGCGCAAGCCGGAATGCAGAAGAGGCTAGGCGTTGATGTCGAGAAGGAGGGCGAGAGAGTCAGGAAGGAAATAGCCGATGCCAAGGTTCGGGCCCTCGGTCGGCTACGACAGATCCACGACAACCCTTATCTACACGACGAAGACCTCACCTTCATAGCGCCCGATTTTGCTTCCGACCTAGGCGGTGACACGACGCCAGAGCAGCAGTATGCGAATGAGCAGTTCATGCTGGCGCTGGCTCTATGTCACACAGTTATCCCAGAGAAGGTACCCGGTGATCAACCTAAGGTGATTTTCAAGGCCCAGTCCCCCGATGAGGCCGCCCTAGTTGCGACAGCGAGAGATATGGGATTCACTGTCCTATCCGCTGCGAGCGACAATATTGACCTCAATGTCATGGGCGAGCATCGGCGATACCCCGTCCTCAATATTATCGAGTTCAACTCCACTCGAAAGCGTATGAGCACTATCGTGAGAATGCCCGACGGCAAGCTTGTCCTTTTTTGCAAGGGTGCCGACAGCATTATTTACTCAAGGCTTAAGAGGGGCGAGCAGAAGGAGCTTCGACAGACGACGGCTGAGCATCTCGAGATGTTTGCGCGAGAGGGTCTCCGAACGCTTTGTATCGCCGAGCGCGAACTCACGGAGGATGAGTACTATGCCTGGAAGAAGAAGCATGACATTGCAGCTTCTGCTATCGAAGGTCGCGAAGAGAAGATGGATGCTGTTGCCGAGTTGATCGAGCAGGACCTGATGCTCCTGGGCGGAACCGCTATTGAGGATCGATTGCAAGACGGTGTCCCCGATACAATTGAGCTACTTGGTACGGCGGGTATCAAGCTCTGGGTGCTGACGGGTGACAAGGTTGAGACGGCCATCAACATCGGTTTCTCATGTAACCTTCTGAACAATGACATGGAGTTGATCCACCTCAAGGTTGACGAGGACGAGTCACACGAAACCCCCGACGAGCAGTTCATCCGCACTCTGGAGAAGGAACTCGATGATCAGCTGAAACTCTTTGGCCTCACTGGCAGCGACGAGGATCTGGAAGCAGCCAAGAAAACCCACGAGCCTCCCGAGCCTACGCACGGTCTCGTCATCGACGGCTTCACGCTGAAATGGGTCCTCCACGACGGCCTCAAGCAAAAGTTTCTCTTGCTGTGCAAACGGTGCAAGTCGGTTCTATGTTGCCGTGTCAGTCCTGCACAGAAGGCCGCCGTTGTTGCCATGGTGAAGAATGGTCTCGACGTCATGACGCTCTCAATCGGTGACGGCGCAAATGATGTTGCCATGATTCAAGAAGCTGATGTCGGTGTGGGTATTGCCGGTCTCGAAGGTCGACAGGCGGCCATGTCGTCCGACTATGCCATCGCGCAGTTCCGCTTCCTCCAGAGGTTGGTGCTGGTCCACGGTCGCTGGTCCTACAGACGGTTGGCTGAGACGATTCCAAACTTCTTTTACAAGAACATGGTATGGACGTTTGCCATCTTCTGGTACCAAATCTACTGCAACTTCGATCAGACGTACGTTTTCGAGTACACTTACATTCTGATGTTCAACCTCTTCCTCACCTCGCTTCCGGTCGGTATTATGGGTGTCCTCGACCAGGATGTTTCCGACAAGGTCTCGCTAGCTGTTCCCCAGCTCTACCGGCGTGGTATCGAGCGGCTGGAGTGGACGCAGCGCAAGTTCTGGCTCTATATGGTCGATGGTGTCTACCAATCTGTTATGGCCTTCTTTATCCCGTACCTCGTCTTCATCAGCAACTCGTTCGTCACATCGAACGGCCTGAGCGTCAACGACCGAGTTCGATTCGGTGCCTATATCGCGCATCCAGCTGTCTTGACTATCAACGCCTATATCCTCATCAACACTTACCGATGGGACTGGATCATGCTCCTCATCCTCACCCTGAGCGACTTGTTCGTCTTCTTCTGGACCGGCATCTATTCGCAGTTTACGAGCGCGGCCGAGGGCGTGTTCTACGGACTCGCTGGCCAGATTTACCGGGATGCGACGTTCTGGGCCGTCTTCTTCATTGTTCCCGTCATCTGCCTGTTCCCCAGGTTCGCGATCAAGGCCATTCAGAAGGTGTATTTCCCTTACGACGTGGATATTATTCGCGAGCAAGACCGACAGGGCAAGTTCAACCATCTGGATCCCGACAAGAAGAACAAGAAGGGTGTCGAGTCCACCACCGAAAGCCTTGGCAAGATTGAGAGCGAGGGTCCCGCCTCTTCCGACAGTTACAAGAAGGCGAAGCGATCCACTTTCGGCAGCGTGGACGAGGAACGACGACCAATCTATCCCCCGTCCGTGGTCACGCAGACGACGCACCACCGGCTGCGTAGCCAAAACGGCAGCGACGGCACCAACTACACGGGCCACCGATCCTCCTTCGACGATAGCTTCGGCTCGCCGCCGGCGCCTCAGCGCATGTCCATCGAGCGAGCTCGGCCATCGTACGACCGTATCAGGGCGTCCATGGACCGGGTGCGGCCCAGCTTTGAGGCGAGCAGCGACTTCACCTCGGCGGCGCGGCTGTCGCGCATCGAGTCTACCCAGAGCGGCAGATTCAGGCCTAGGCTACGTGGTCTGTCTCTGGGTAAGCATCATCACCAGCGCCAGCAGCATCACGAATCCTAATGAATGAACGATTTTGCACACACATCCGACACCAATAAATAATAACTACCACACACACTCTCTCTCGTTCCGATCCGTTCTTTCTTTATGGGGCCCTTCGTCTATGAGGCGATTGTTCACGACGAAAACACATACTTTTCCTTTCTGTATTATAGGGCATTTTGTCGATATCGCCGCGGTATATTCCTATGCATGGGCATGATATAGCCCTGTATATGCTTGTACAACATTCTGCTCTTCTGCTGAGCTGATATTCCCGCAAATAGCCAACCCGCGATTGGAACGCATAGCAATTTGGCTTGAGCAGCATCTAGCATGAGTCAACACTACAAATCACCGGAACCCGCGCTGTCGCCGCCGAAACCTGGACAGGGCCAGCCTTGGTTGGTGTTTATAGCAAAGGACGGACAGCATTCGGCTTCACGTCTCTGGCCGTTAACTCTCAACACACTTTTCGGAAGATCTCGCTCGCCGATCGCCTACCCTCACGCATACCTTTTTTCGTTTTCCGAGCATTTATTCGCTCCTTATACATATTACCTACTCCTGGGTATATCCTCGTTAATAACGGCGTTTCGGCGACTGGGAAATGGAGCAATTGGGAAGGGAAGATGGAATTCATTCTGAGCATTGTGCTTTTCTTTCTGTCTCTTCTTTTGGTTGTACGAGTCATCACCCCCAAAAAAGGACTCTGTCGGTCTTGTGTTTTTCTTGTTTTTACCTCGTCAAGTACAAAACTTTTTAACTGTTACTACACTTTTTACTTCCCACTCCCTCTCGCCGTGTGTTTTCTAACGTTTACATACACGTTTCCCCTTTCTCTGTTCATATGGAGGGCGTTGTCTCTTTTTCTTTGTTCCTGTTTTGCCTGCATCTTAGAAATACCGTGCCGAGACGAAATAGCCCAAGTGGAGGGGCTCATACGCTGGCGTTGTTTTAAGCGTTTTCTCTTTTTTATTTATATTTGTCCGCAAAATTAGGTTATGTACTCACGTAGTGTATCTCCATCTTTTGATACCAATCGCGCGTAAATGCATCTAATATCTGTCCGTTCCACTGCATTCGTGAGACTTGTGTAGCAGTATCGTTGATGACGCGTGTGTGAGTTGGTTGTGTCTCCTATGCCCCATACTAATCCTGCCAGGGGTCTGTACCCGGTCACACAGTGCTATGCTAGGTATTTTCAGGGGGTATTGGGTCAAACATTTTAGTGGAGGTAGCGCTCCTCACTCACAAAAACCCGCCTAGAGCCAGATTCGAACTAACGCGCCCACCCAAGAAGGGGTGGCGTTTTGACCACTGTGCCATGTGGTATTAGAAAAAGGGTAAAAAAGAGGAAGAAAAAAATAACCGACAAAGACAGGATTCGAACCTGCGCGGCCGAAGCCATCAGCTTTCGAGGCTGACCCATTAACCACTCTGGCACTTTGCCTGTTTCTGTTGATGTCTCAACCTTTCCCGCCGTTAGCAATGAGCGTTCCTAGCAAATGACTTCAGACGGCCAAAGAACTCACCGCGCACACCGGGAACCGAAGTTAAACCGGCCCGTTCCTGAATTTTTTGCTAGGCACCTCAACGCTTAATTTCAACGTCCGGTCTAAGGCCGTCGAGTTCCGATTGTGCATCGACGCCAAGATAGGGGGATCGAACCACATCAAAAGTCGCATTTTCCTATCTTTTTCTCTCCGACAGATACCCAGTGGATTGGATCCCCCAATTGATCCATTTCTCAGTCAATTGACCTGCGAAAGCTCGCCTTCTTCCTTCGACGTCATGTCTGAGTGCATCACGAACTACGTGCGGGAGCACCTGGCCAGCTTGGACCTGCCAGAGGATTTCGTGTAAGTTTAAAGCTTCATCATTCCTCCTCCCGCCGCCTAAGAGACCACTGTTCTAACACATGAATTGCTACCGAATCATAGTGTCAAAGTTCTCTCGGCCGTAGTAGCATGCAGCATCGCTGGTGTGTTCCTGAAGCTGCTCCTCTTTGGTGAGGAGGGCCCAAGGCGATACACGATACCGTCGCCGAAAGTCCCGGAGCAGGAGCGCATTGTCGACGAGGCGAGCATAAAGGTGAAGACTCTCCACCGCATCGATACACTCTAACGCCACACAATGCACCACCCCCCCCCTCCCCCCTTTCATCACGCCAGAAAACGATTCTCAACTAACACAACCAATTGTATTAGATCGCCGGATCAACCGCCCTCCAGTGCTACGCCCCCGCCACAGGCCAATTCCTCGGCCTCATCAACCCCTCCACCCCCGACGGCATCGACCGCGCCATCGAAGCAGCCGCCGCCGCCCAAAAGAAATGGGCAACGACCACCTTCCGCGAACGCCGCGCCGTCATGCGCTCCATGCTCCGCTACGTCCTCGACAACCAAGAGGAGCTCTGCCGCGTGGCGTGCCTCGACTCGGGCAAGACCATGGTCGACGCACAGCTGGGAGAGATCCTCGTGACGGCGGAGAAGCTGACGTGGACGCTCAAGCACGGCGAGGAGGCGCTGCGGCCGTCTAGGAGGCCGACTAACTTCCTCATGTCGTACAAGAGGAACGAGGTGCGGTATGAGCCGCTGGGCGTTGTGGCCGCCCTCGTTAGCTGGAACTACCCCTTCCACAACCTCATCGGCCCTGTCATCTCGGCCTTATTCGCGGGTAACGCAATCGTCGTCAAGGTGTCCGAGCAGACGGCCTGGAGCGCCGGCTTCTTCGCCAACGTGGCCCGCGGCGCCCTCGTCGCACACGGCCACGACGCAGCCCTCGTCCAGCCCATCGTCTGCTGGCCCCACGTCGCGCCGCATCTCACCTCCCACCCTTCCATCTCCCACATCACCTTCATCGGCTCCCGTCCCATCTGCCACAAGGTCGCCGCTTCGGCGGCCGAGGCACTCACCCCCGTCGTCGCCGAACTGGGCGGCAAGGACCCTTCCATCATCCTCTCGTCCGCCAAGAACGACCTCGACCGCATCTCCAAGATTCTCCTCCGCGGCACATTCCAGTCCGCTGGTCAAAACTGCATCGGAATCGAGCGCATCATCGTCGCTGACCCGCACTATGAAAAGATCATCTCCCTCGTCGAACCAAAAGTCAAAGCCCTCCGCCTCGGCCCCAAGGCGGACGTCGGCGCCATGATCTCCGACGCCTCCTTCACCCGCCTCGAAAACCTCGTCGCCTCCGCAGTCAAGGACGGCGCCCGCCTCCTCGCCGGCGGCAAACGCTTCGCCCACCCCGAATTCCCCAAGGGCCACTACTTCCAGCCCACCATCCTCGTAGACGTGACCCCCTCCATGGCCATCGCCAACGAAGAATGCTTCGGCCCCATAA
>SJVG01000071.1:0-75657 GCA_034774675.1 Scedosporium minutisporum
GCTCTCTTTTCCGATCACCAACTCAGGTTTATGACACTGTGGTATTATAATTGGCTTGCCAGCTGGTGTGTCCTGAATCGGTCGGCCGCCTCTTGAGTCCCAACTGTGCAGGTGTGGCTGTGTAGAGGAGCTTGAAGTGGTTGGCTCTTGAACTGTAACTAGATAAAGTCTGCCGCATGACTGGTTCCCGGGATTTTGCTGTGCTGGGCCTCCTGGCCGGGATGGGCAACCAGGATGTGTTGCTGGACCTATTATTATCTCCTCGCTTTCTGAGATCGAATGCGGAGCTTCGTGGTCTGCGGCTGCTAGCTTCGAGGGGTATATATGAAGGTGTTTTCCGGTTTTCACGCTCAACAATTCACGGCGCAGCCTGCATTTCAATATATTGCATTGTCCCCCTCCCCACCCCAACAATTAGACACATCATTGGCCTCATCTATCCTTCCAGGAGAATGGTTTCAAGCCGCGCCTCCAGTCCGTCCGAGTCTAGGGTATCGCTGCCCTTCTGTCCTCCCAATCATCGCCAAGCTCGAGCCGCTAAACATATGCCTCTATTTATGAGTAACAACGTTCCAAAATACCTTTTCCGCATACACTGTCCTGTAACGGTCGGAGAAACCACCGTGAGAAGGGTCATCCCACCAGCTTGTCTTCATCATCATGAGACGGGGACGACTGATATCTTTTCGATAAATCCTCGGGAGGCAGCGAGCCATCTTAACGACCATTTTAGGTGGCACCCTAGTCACGAAAGCCATTGCAACTTTATGAGTTGGACTAGCTCCCTTTTATTTGCAATACAATATGGCCTTTATCGACATCGCGGAGCCAGGGTTCACGTCCCGTTGTCGGATATTCGCCTTTTGATAGTTGATACCAGCTGCCTTCCAAAAGGAACTTTTGTCAAAGACATGGAAATCATGATGTATTTCGCCGAATACTCCGACCCGCACACCTCTCGGAATCTTGCAGACTTCACCCAACTCCGCCTGAGTAAAAAAGGGTACTATTTTGGCGAGTATCTCACCCAAGGTGAATTAGACACTAGCGGAGCGTGCGTGGAAGCTACAATGCAGAGCATCATAGACCACGGCTTGCTCGAGCTACTGGAAGGGCTCGGTGATAAGCAGAAGTGGCGGAAGTGGGCAAGCGTCGTCGTTGATATACGCGAGCCGTTCGGACTAAGATTCGAGACTACAGACCGAGCCGATGTTCGCAGGGCTATCACTATTGCCTCTGGATGTTTTGGGGATCGGTTTGCGATTCCTGTAGCTGCTATGCTGCTGGCTCTCAAGAACCCCAGACCAGATGACCAACTCATCCTCCGAGCGTTTTCTGCCCTTTTTACTTGTGAGTCTTGAGTAACCCACTTGGACTTGTGATAATGCTGACAAGTATTAGTCGAGGAGATTAGGGCAGTGAAACTAAGTGAGCTGAAGATTGATGCTTTACGATTGCCTGAGCTTGAAGCGTTCGATAGCCTCATCAACAATATTTACGACCATTGCATGGTCGACATAACAGCCAATTTCGTTCTCTTGTAAGAAATACCCAACCCTCAGTTCATACCAGGAATTATATTCTAACTTGGCCTTCCAGAAAGGTGTAACTCTTCCCCCAGGAGATTCAACGAGAGAGAAATCGGTAGGCATCCATCTTGTTCTAGCTTTCCATTCGCACTTGGTGAGGAGACCTAAAATTTCAGCTGTTCGAGCTTCTTATTCAATTTCCTGATTTTTATCCGTTTGACTGGGTATTTATTTAACTAATAGGGCATGGCGTATGGTTAACTGGTGCTGCTATTGGTTATGTCGAGAGTTGATGGAGGGAGTGTTTTACGAGGAAGATATATTACCTGGGAATCCAGAGCTTCAACATAGCCGTTAATTAACTGAAACGTACCTTTGTACGTACGAACAAATTTCACCACATATACAGGCTCATCGGCCCCCCTAGACCTTGTAGAAAATCAATCCTCTTCCCAGCCTTGTTCCCACCCCCTCCAGCTGCAGCCATGAAAGGCATGAAGTGTTCCGACTCACCAGCTACGTGAGCGACGTAGCTAGCGGGGAGATTTCTCCAGTTTTGAAGGACCTTTTCCCTCTCTACCGGGTCGACAATGGCTGCAGTAGAGTGCAAGAATTTTTCGAACTCTTCCGAGCCCGAAGGAAGCGGTTCGTTGCTCATGTACGCTGCGAGTCCTGTCTTGAAATCGTGGTATGATCCCCCACTCCCTACAGTAGCAATCCGTTGAGGTCCCGAGGTAGCAAATGGAGAACTGCATTTTCAGATCGACCCATAGGCTATGTGAAAACAACCTGGCTCTGCCGGGAAGGGCAGCAAGGTCCTTGCCTCAGATGGGCAGATGAAGATCAATTGGAAACATCGAAATGCTACGCATCGCCCCGTAACCGTGCCCGAACGTGCTTCCTTCCCAGCACATTCTTGACGCATCTGGCTAACGCCTCAAATATCTATCATCTCCCCCCTCTTAAGTCTCACTTATCAGAATGGTGTACTCCTTGCTACGCATTGTTAAAAAACACATTGGCGCGTCATCCAGCTCTTTTCGATGTCCCACCGTGTATATCGTTGGATGATGCTGTCGTGCATAACTCAAGTTTGTCATATCATGATGGGCTGAGGCCATGGCGATGTTTTGCAAACTACTAAAAAGGATTAGAAATGTTAAATCGGTTCTTCTATTGTAACTCACAGTGATTTCTAATCCTCAACCCAAGCTGTCTCGGACACTCGGACTCCGACTGTCGGGTTGCGGTGAATATGAGGCCGATAGACGAATGTCTTATACCGAGAATCCCAATAATAATGATGGACTTTGAACTTTGAACTTTCTAATCATCTCGAGAGCTTTCTTTCTTTCAAAGATCAGTCACAATGGCCGTAACTGTTGGAATCGCTGGCATCACCGGTAAATTCGCCCGGTGCATCCTTGCCAACCTGCTTAAACAGCCCAGCGTCACCGTACGGGGCTACTGCCGAGATCCAACCAAATTGCCGCCTTTTATTCAGTCCTCTCCTCGCGTACACCTAACCAAGGGCGAATCTGACGATTTACAGGCACTACAGTCGTTCGTTAGGGGCACGGATGTTGTCATCTGCTGTTACCTTGGAGACGACCAGCTCATGACCGACGGGCAAAAGAAGCTAATAGATGCATGTGAACTGGGAGGCGTCAAACGCTATATCGCAAGCGACTACTCCCTCGACTTCACCAAACTCGAATACGGACAGCTTCCGTCGAAGGATCCCATGATAACGGTCAAGGACTACCTCAGTACGAAGACTGTAGAAGGTGTCCACGTCCTCATTGGGGCATTCATGGACACGTTCTGGAGCCAGTGGTTTGGGATTTGGGATCCAGTCAAGGTGTCGTTTTCTTATTGGGGCACGGGGGAGGAGGCATGGGAGTCGACCTCGTACGAGAACGCGGCCGAGTTTGTCTCCGCGATAGCTTTGGATGATGACGCTATCGGAATGCAAAGGTGTAAGGCTCGACTCAACTCGCCATCGCATCTCTGCGTCTATGCTGACTAACTACTTGTAGTTCTAGGAGACAGGAAGAGCATATTCCAGATTGCGGAACTTTTTGAACGAGTTTACGGGGTGAAGCCGAGACTGGAGAGACTTGGTTCTCTTGATGAGCTGCACAAGCGGATGCACCAGCTCAAGGAACAAGATCCCCAGAATATCTTTGCTTATCTTAACTTGTACGAACATTCCTTTCTTTTCTCGTGGAATAGAAAGCTCACATACTTTCCTTTGCCATAGGTTCTACCAATACTACTGTACCAACGGACAGACCTACCTTGGTATCGACCCTGAGAAGCAGGAACGCCCGGGAATCAAGCGAGCTACATTCGAAGATTTTCTGAGGAGCCACTCGATGGAGAGCCTTGCCACTGCTGTTCAGTCGGTTGGGTCAACTCTTTAAAACTGTGCCTTCACATCGTTCAATGAAA
Source organism: Scedosporium minutisporum (assembly GCA_034774675.1). NCBI lineage: Eukaryota > Fungi > Ascomycota > Sordariomycetes > Microascales > Microascaceae > Scedosporium > Scedosporium minutisporum. The sequence continues at coordinate 3,984 of SJVG01000071.1, forward strand.
ACACTAGGGACAATTCTGGTTCTCGTCTTGACGCTGGCGGTCTTATAGCAGTCTCTGGTCATGATGGTCATGAAATGGTGTTCATGCAGTGGATCGATGACGGGTCTTGCCAAACTTCTGGAAGCATCATCCTTGGAGATGCGCAGTGAGATGCACAGTTGTTTATGTTTCCAGTCTCGAGTCCTTGTAAAGAACGTCAAATATATGTTAAGGTCATCATGATGTATTCACAGAGTTTGCTCTCTACACGCTCTTTTCATGTGAATGAGAGTGCCACATGATGAACCAATCCTCTCTATAGCCGCCTGGGGCAGTCTCAAACTACTACGTTTTTGTGCCCGACGTCCCTTAAGGGGACGACCGGAACTCGGATGGAGTTTTGAACGGCCCTCCGACGTGTAACTTTTTTACTGCGCCGTCATGGTAGTCCTTGATCCTAGACCTGGGCGTGGTCGGCTGGTAGTCCGCGATGTCAGGCTGGGCCTCCGGAGGCAGAACGTCAACCCTCAGCCGCCAACCGGTTTTCAGCGTCGCGCCAGAGGGGAGATGATGATGCTCGTATTCCAATCGTCCAGATGAAGAGAAAGTCGAATATCGGGATACCACCGACGTATGTCGGATCGCGATATCGGTCGATCTCCGCTAGCACCAACGATCCCCCGAGTTAGCGTGAGACAGTCCAAAAAGATAGTATTGACTGGGAAACGATCCTGGAACTTCACGATTTCTTATTAATTTTAAATCAAATCTCAGCTTTAACGTCCTATTGCTTCCTTTGAATATATGAGACTAAAAACCTGGATTCTACTACCTAATATAGAGTTATCAATCTGACCCATCTGCCGAAACTTTGATGTCGTGAAACCAAACGCCGAGACAACTCGAACCTTGTTTCACCGAGAAAACAAAGCCATCTTAAGGAAAAAAAGTAAAATAAAAGCACCCACAACATACCTCCCACCTATTAATACCCCGCGTATTGTATTATTGCCTGACCTCCGAACGACGCAGATACAAATTGCTTCTGTTGAATGGAGGTAGAAGGCTAAAGCACTGTTGCCCAAAGCTCGAGTTCCTTGTTGAGAGGGTTATTCACCACTTTTGAGTCTATATTAAAATGCATGGTTACTCTCTGGCCAGAGTCATATTTGGGCCAACCCGGATCTCCCGTCTTCGCAAAGGCCACCCAGGCCTTATGCATCGTGTCAGCTAGGGTTTGCGGCGGGTTGGGGCCAAGAAGTGTCTCTGTTCCTAGTCCGAGAGTGTCGAAAGCGAAGGCGATCTCTATGGAATGCGCCGCCCCAAGGCGGCCACCCGCCTGTGGAGAAGGCCATGCAAATTCATACATGTAGGTGGCGGCTCGAGTTGTCTTTGCATGGGCGTCGGCAAAACGGACGGCGGGAATCCGCCAGTACCAGTCAGTTTGGATTGCCGAGAATAACTCGCCCGGGCTAGCTCCGGGGTGTGCCACACGATAGGCCTCGAGGCCCTCTGGCGGCAGACGGTACGCTCCAACTATCGCCAATAAGGCTTCTTCGGTGATGCGGTCGATGGAGCCGTCCAGAACAAAGAACATACGGGTCTCTTGGGTGTTGCTTCCAACGAGCACGGGAATGTCGACTGCTTTTCCTGCATCCACGGCCTGGATGGGGGCTTCGGGGAGGATATCTCCGTCGACCGTAGGGGCCCATGGAATAGCTGTGAGCAAGACCTCACCCCAGAACGCTGGGTCGGGTCGTCCTTGAAGATCCTCCCTTAGCTTGGCCTGACCCTCAAGGATTCGATCAGTCGATGTCCCTGCTACCGCCTCCCATGTCGCCTCGATGCCCAGAATTTCAGTCATCCGCCGGCCGATCCGTTCAGACGTAGCAGCTGAGTTTACCCTGGGCGTGCTCCCACTTTGCACGATAGCGCGGTGGAACAGTCCCTTAGCCCGAGGGATCGCCAGCAGTGTAGCGACACTCATTGCGCCAGCAGATTCCCCGAATATGGTTACGTTTCCGGGGTCTCCTCCAAAGGCGGCTATGTTATCCTGAACCCATTTGAGCGCGGCAACTTGGTCGAGAAGACCAAGGTTGGGGACTCCACCATCTATATACAGAAATCCTTCGGCGCCCACACGGTAATTGATGGTGACGCACACGACACCATCGCGAGCGAATCTCCCACCATCATAGCAAGCCACGCCACCAGTGGCGTGGAACTCATACACTCCACCTGGGATCCAAACCATTACCGGTCGCCCAGGAGTGCCGACGCTAGGTGTCCAGACGTTGAGCGTCAGGCAGTCCTCACCAGAACCGACCAGTTCTGCAAGGGCTTCAGCGATCCCCGGCGGATAGGGTCCCTGAGGCGACTTGGGCCCGAACGTTAGCGCATCACGCACGCCTTCCCAGGATTCGGGTGGTTGTGGAGGACGGAGGTGATTGGGCCCGAATGGCGGCGCTGCGAAAGGTATTCCTTTGAATACATGAACGCCATCAGCACTTCTGCCCCGTACGTCGCCTGATTGTGTTCGTACAATGGGGCTGGAAGTCTGGTCCTCGGATTGATTTTGCATCGAGGACGGTTTGAACACGACTAGGCCGTTGATGGGATAAGTTATAGTGGCCTCCTTGGTTTATTTCCTAATAACCGCTTATGGCCAGGAATGAAAACAAAATGTTAGAGATGCTTCAAGACAAATGTTAGTTTTGTATGGAAGATATTTCGGCTTGAACTGGTGATGAAGGGAAACAAGAAGTCAATTGTTGTGAGCGAATAATCAAACTCGCCCGAGAAAGGTGGGAATGCCAGACTCATTTAAATCCATCTATATCCGTATGTGGTCTTCGTGTCCATGATCACCTGTTTCTCGTGCTGCCGCAACACCAGACAGGATCTATCATACGACGTTGGCGCATATTGTCGGGCTTTTTCAATGTAACAGCGGTCGCCCCCTCCACGAGAAGGTTGATGTTTGGTCTGTATTCCCCTGATTTAGCCATGCACATGGTGATGGGGTGATGGATAATTGGATGGATGGCTCCTTGTATTGTATATGGAGGTATAAAGAGTCGGGACGCATTGCTCAGAATTGACTAGAGGAAATTGGTAGGTTATTACAATTCAGAAACGAGTGGATAGGAATGAGAGTTGAAACTTGAAGTAAGCATTTCCTCACTGGGCGGGATCCATTACCATGAACCTCTTATTGGAGCAATGGAGCATGAATCTTGGTGACTCTGGCAAGGAGGGGATTGCGACTGGTGTAAAGAGCGACATAATGTTCGAGATCATCGAGGGTCAACGGAGAGGCCCGTGTTGGTGCACAACGCACCTTCGGGATTAAACACGATGGCACCGAATACGACTGGCTCGAAGCACGAAATGAAAGACTTAATACGATTAACCATGGGATTTAAAGACCACAATTGAACTAAAGCTGTGGTTAGATGTTTGATTAAGACCGTCTTCGGAGATATTAGACTTCCACTCGCTTGGCGGATATCGCCAGGCCTCGTCTTCGAGGAGGTTCAACAAAAAAAGAAGGAATGCTGCCTGGAGAACGGCCACTAGAATGTTTTCCACGCCCCGTCCGCATATGTTTGGAGCGTAAAGGAGTCTATAATGATGTCCCTTTCTGATGGAGTTGGTGGTCGAAGAAACAGTTCCCGAAACTCGAGTATCAGATCGCCGCCAAAGACCTGATACCGCGAAGGGTCAAATGTCGATATACCTTGCCCCTCAATGTCGGGCTGCCCCCGAATCGCAATGTCTTGGACGATTCCTGGTTGCACAGGATAATAGGCTCTCGTTGTTGTCGCGCCGGATCGAGAAGTTCCTGACCTCATCATCTTCCACTTCTCAATCCTAATGAGGCCATTCTCAACCTCGAGTTTCGCCAAAAGAACTATCCTCACCTCCCCGCCAGAACTACTGAACCACCACCGGGCTTTAGCGTGGAGGCTGGGCCACGTTCGCGAGAAGCCAGCTTCGATCACCAAGGTGGGAAATCCCTGGCTACCGCGCACCATAATTGGCAGGAATTGCGAATCACTTTCTCCTTCCTCACCCTTTGGTGCGCCAGCGGATGAAGAGCCACCGGCCTTTACTGTTCTCGCACCTAAATTCCGCAACTCATGGTCCAGACTCATACTCCCCGCTTGGTAACTAATTTCAAAAGCCAGACCCATGTGCAGGCTTTCGTGAGTTCCGGTAGGTATTGTAACGACCAGTGTAGAAGTGTTGGGCTGATACAATGAAAATCTGAACTTCCTCATGGACGCCTCTTTTTCGGCATCGATGGCGATAAAATCCTCGGCCGTGACATAACGGACAACAACTTCTTCTTCTGGAGTATGCGCCAACAGGTCGAACAGTTCTCGGACCGTTCGAAATCGAATCTCGATGGGATCCGGAGGCAGGGGCCATCGGCCTGAATGACTTTGCCTTGGGTCTGGTAGAGGCATTGGCAAACTGGAGCCGCGAGCTGGCGGTGCTGTCAGTTGAGATTTGGATTGGAAAGTGATCCAGACGGGCGGACTGACAGGCTTGTCGGCATCCTAGAAGAAGCCATAGTGTCAGGAAGGGCTTTGAGTTCGGCTGCATTGAACCAACGGGTTTGGTTTGGGGGAAAGAGGGGAGGATTACAGATGGATGACAGGCTTGTGGAATTTAATCAAAGGCCGAGACGGAGAAACACCGGGATTGAGGATAAGCGCGCAGGGCAGGAACTATCGGACACGTGGAGCGAGATATTAACTTCCGAGGCCGGAAGCATGCCATATGTGGTTTAGAAAGGGAGGTCGCCGCCTTGCGTAACAATTCCAGATCTCTCCGAGCAAATCGCACTCGCGGAATTGCCAAGTCGAAGTCTTAGCTAATACTCACTATCCAGGGAAAGTGCCAGCCGTCTTCATTAACCCTGGGCGGTAAGTCAATCGCATCCGGCTGACCTAGTTGACGTACACTCTATACGTAACGGATTTCCGAGTGAAACTTACAAAACATCAATGCACGTTTGCGGACCAGATGTCATCGCCGCACTTGAATTTCTTTCACCGTCCTCAGGACGCTTTCGAGTGTTGTCGTAGATGAGGCGTTGTTGTCAACGAGGACATTTTGGGGAACCAGTGACCACAGTAGTTAAGGCGGGAACTGGACGCACGTTTAATCGACAAGATAAGAAAGTCCGAAGTTACAAGAACTATAAAACTGAAGTTTGGCCCACTAGATATGGGGACAAATACTGACTATCTGGAAACTGGCCTTGAGGCAGAGGGGGTCAAACCGGTCCCCACCTCGTGCTAAGAGTTAGTTGATCCATGGCGAGCAGATAGTCCAAGAGCAAGCTAGTCCCAGTCGTAAAACAACGTATATCAAAGGTCTAATTCAGAAGGAAAACTCACAGATCCTAGTTGCCCCCGATGTTATCCCTGCAGCGCGGAAACTCGCGGTCATATCCCAGGCTGACCCTGATCTACATCATTTTACGTCTAGGTGAGGCTGACATCCCATGACTTAGTAGTATATAGGGCGAGCCGACCCTGATGGTTGAAGGCGGGCAGAAGCGATCATTGTCCGTTTTGAAGAACGAAGACATGTTGAGCAGACTCCTTCCATTAATGCCAAGACGTGTCTACGGTGCCGAACAAAGTGGTGTGGCGTGGCGGTCAAGTGGAAAAACTGTTAGAGAGGAGGTACGAGCTCTGTCGCAAAAAGAAACCAAGGCCAGACTTGACAGGGAGAAGACAGGAAAACCTGTCGAAAGTGCTGAAATTTCTTGGAGCCAATTGTATGAAGGTAGCGTTGGAACCTCAGAGCGGCCAGTTGCATGCTAAGCCTGCAGGATGCAGATGTACAGCCACGGCGCGTATCTGTAGATGTGACTCGTCGAGATGCACCCATGGTACCATCAGTATATTCATGTCCAGTGATTGGGCATCTTTGTAGAGTCAACGCACCAACCAGACAGGTCAAAATTGCAGTTCAACCAGCACAGCCCAACTGCCTCATCATCGAGCACTACTTTATCAATTTTTCTTCGCCCTGCAATGACAGCGATACTTGAACGAGCTTGATCTCTTGATGATATATACCGGTGCGAAATAGACCCTTGGCATTGTATGATACCATCGTTGAACCTCATCGACTTTACCTTGACCAATTCTGCAAACGACGCTGTACGATACGATTGAGGAACTATTTGTGACAACGTTAGCGAATATGCTTCTCTCGGACGAATTCGTTGGGAAATTTCCCGACTTGTTTTTGTCTGCCGACGAGGAGAAGCGCGTTAGGATCGAAGTCATTGACAAGATCGCTTGCCAGCCACGAGCGGTTGGGGCAGTCCCCCAAGGGGACGAAATGGCTGCACATGGCGATTTACAGAGCACAGCGACGTGGGTTTATGGCGAGAGTGACTTAAGATCAGTTTTAAGTGTAGGCTAGTTAAAATCACCTTTCGAAATCACTGTTCTAACAACTCCCAGTCCGAGGTGCGAGCTGGATGCTCCAGAGTATTGTATGCAGCTGGGTGATAATCATCTCGTGGGACAGTCTTAACTAATTGGAGCACAGCTTTCTACATCGTCGCAACTCATGGAGCGTGATAGACGCCACGGCGGATATGTTCCAGCAGATGTATACATCCCTCGGCATTACACCACAGTTCCTCAAACTGGTTTCCGGTTTCATGAGAAAGTATTCCTCCTTTGATGAGGACTACATGGCATGTCACCGCTCAAAAGCCACCTTGGACCTAGGATCGCACAGAACGCAGCAATCCCCAAGTACGTGCTCGGAATCACTCTAGAATCTATGAGAATCACTCGCTAATGGTTCCTTTTTTGCCTCCTTCCTCTGGTACAGCAATCTGTTATAATGTTCGTCACTTCGAACGCCATGGGCGCGAGTGTGAGGACCCATGGTCCTGTCGCCAGTCAGCGCTACACCATACATATAATCAGGCCAACAGTTCCTCAACCTGGGTTTTTATACAGCCACCGGTGTTATTTTCCCAGAGCGTTAAGAGTGTGGCGCCGGGGGTACGAAGCCATCCTCTGCATCTGCATATCGACTATCTTGAGGCGGGCACCGCTCACTGGCGAGAGTACCTTAACTACATCGCGGAACAGCTTCAAACATGTGTGAGTCTGCACTTCCGAAAATGTAGAAATGGAACGATCACGATCTGTACAAGAACAGCAGTGACCGAATTTCCACTGTGTTCACAGGCTCACCTCCAGCTATAGGATCGTGCGCTCGCCGTCTACAAACCATATGCAGACTTCGGGCTTGACTTCTCGTCAAAGCAGACAATGCATAGCCTACGAAAAAAGCTACACCACGCGCATACAATCTTGCTCAATACTGTCGATATAGTTGGTGCAGTTGGCGCGCACGAGGAAAAGCTCTTCGAGACATATAGGTTCGATATACTTCTCCACGAGGCTTTCCAGCAAGACATCCTCGACATATCTGGCGAAGTGAAGAACCACATACGGGTAACACAAAAACTCCTAAACGTATCCGACGATATAAGGATGTTGGTGAGTTTTTCTCTCTTTGCTCTCTATGTCCTCCAGTCGAGCGGATGGTACTAACAATGAGGCAAGTACACCGACATTCTCAAGTTCCATGGTCAAGAGCTTATGCATAGCAATGGCCTCAAGCTGGCCCAAATTGCCCAAGAGGATTCAGATGAGAACAGACTTATCGCTTCGCTCACTAATAGAACGCATCGCGATTCTCGCATCATGCGCATCATGACTTTGATCGCCCTCTTCTATTTGCCCACAAATCTAGTCTTGGTATGAATGTAGGGAACGAGTCTAACTATTCCTGTGGTGTTGCCCAAACCTGACTTAATATAGACGTTGTTGCTTATTGCTAACCTCGTTTCCCATCAACGGTAGGCCTTTTTCAGCACCAGTTTTGTCGAAGTGGTCAGCGAAGTTGAGCATATGGCTGGGAGGTCCTCGTTTGTGATTCACAAACAGGTGTGGATCGCTGTCCTGGTGGCCGTCACTCTCACCATGTGCACGCTCTTGGTATACTGGATTTGGCAGCGGAGGGAGAATAGAGTACGGCCAATGCAGGAATAATCGCGGAGGCGCGGCTAGACACACAATAATGCACTGATCAGTGGTTCGGTGCAGTGTGAAGTATCGATAGAGTGATGGAAGTACGACCTATCCATATGGTCCACTTTGGAGAGGGAAATCAGCAAAAGCTTGTGCCGGGAAAATATGCCAGACCTTGACCGCAAGTATAAGCTAGCATCATCTCTTGCCGTGACATTGCTCGACCTTCACACGAGGGGATGACTACACACAAGCTTGACGACTCAGAATATCGTTTTCGTCTCTTCGGAGGTTTGGAAGCCAGTGAGAGCCCGCGAATGCCGAAGCTGGCTTCGCGGATCTGTCGAGAACAGGCCGGGCCTCACCGTGGTGGATTCTCCACTCTGATCCCATCTCCTAAAGTTGGTATTTGGGAAATACGGAGCGGGACTCTGTTCAACAACTTCGGCGGCATGTTTGAGTCAAAGCCAGGACCAGTCGTGATACTGAGAGACGGCGTCAATGAAGGCTTGTCCTCGTTAAATAGTCAATCTCGTGATGAGTTATATTGCGAGTATCATGAAATATCCTGGAATTTGCAGGTATCTTCCGTAGAAGGAAAACAGTTTAGATTTAGAACCTAACCTTCATCTCCTGAAGCAAATCTTGAATATCGCCAAAGCCTAAGTTCCACATGTTGCTCTCGCCCCTCTTTCTCGATCCAATCACCTCGGCTCAGCCAGGATGGCGCTAACCTCAAATGGCAGGCCATATCGCCCAAGCTTCTGTTAAAGACAGACCTCAACTCCAATTCGAACCTCGCGAGGGTCCAAGGGCCAAAACCTGCCTGTCAAACGAAGCTATTGTCGGCGGCTTCATAAAGTACTCTCAGCTATATGTAGGCGGCCCGTCGTCTCTTGAATATTTCCGGTTCCTGCCAAGCCGCCATGGCCCCCGTTAAAGCTTCAACGCTGAGCAATGCGGTCCTCGGGATCTCCTCCATTTTCTCCATTCTGTACGGCTTAGATACCCTCTCGCCGCCCAGTTACTGGCGCATGTTCACAAAGGCAGGCTCGACATCCCTCCTTGCGGCGTACTCCCACCTACGGGGTGGACCAACCCTGCTCTCCGCGGCGCTCGCTCTCGGTTCCATCGGCGATGCATTCCTTGCCTGGGATGGGGAAACGTCGTTCCTCCTCGGTCTCGGCAGCTTCCTGATGGCCCATTTGCTCTACATCCCACTCTTCTCGAAGAAGGGGCGCGGGGTGGCCAGGATACAGGCGGAAACGTGGCGAGTCGGCGCCGCCGTCATCCTGGTTGCTTTGACCTCGATGATGATCAAAATCCTGGTGCCCCGCGTGGAGAGCGATCTGCGAGTTCCGATTTTGGTGTACGCCACGACCATTGCCGGCATGGTTCTCTCGTCGCTGACGCAGGAGAGTGGTCGGGTTATCGCGGGGGCTACTTATTTCACGATATCGGATTCAATCCTATCAACCGAACGGTTCCTACTTGCTCCTGGGTCGCCCCATAGTGTATGGATGCGGTATGCAGTTTGGATTTTGTATTATTGCGGCCAAGGGACGATTGCATTGGGCATCTTGGATTCGAAGTAAGAAGGCCGCGGGACTGGAACTCGAAGCTATTGGATTCATGAGGGCACATTATATCGATTAGCACGATGTTGAGAGCAATGTTCAGACTATGGGAGAAAATCAGATTAAACCCTTGGCTATCCCGGGAGTTATTAAAATGAATAGTGGTGACATAGCGGTCGTAAACGAGTGGGTATACTACCTAAAACATAGCCGAACCCCATTTTCCTTCCCATTTTCCCATGAGGCTCCGCCGTTCCATTCTGTTTTGAATAAGCCCTCAAACGCCCTCGTAGACGTGTAAATTCAAAGACGGGCCACGTCATATCCATCGTGATTCCATCCGTATATAAGACAAAGGAAATAGATTTAAAAGGAAAAGAGATTTCCAGAAGGAATGAGTACAAATATGAGAGCAAGAACAGCCGCGACAGCAGTTCCAATAAGCAGGGACTGCACGAAGATGGTGTCCTGAATTTGTCTGAGCATCGGCTCTTCAATCCACCTCTCCTTGTCGAAGATCTTGCGCATGAGGTTCTTCTCGGAGTATTTGACCAGCCACGGCTCGTGTTCGAAACTGTTGCTCGAGCCAAACGAGTCAAATGATCGCTTCCCTACCGCCTCGGGGTTCTCCTCCGCATCGAGGAAGAGCTCCCAAGGGCGAATGTGTCGATGGTGCATGGCATACATGCAGATGCACATTCCGCGGTAGCTCGCCACCACTGCACAGATACCTATGGCCCAGCCAATTGCCAGGATTGCACGATATCCCCTCGCAGATGTGCTGAGGGTCAACATGATGGCGAAAGCAAGACACATGGCGATTCCGCTGAAACCTAGCATACGAGCAAAGGAGACTCGGGGCGGGTTCCCGTTGCAGACGGACCAGCGGACGAAGTTGGGGTGGCTCTGGAAACGGAGGGAATAGTCGACCCATTCGAACGCAATCCGGAGCGCGGAGGGGTGGGTTGTGTAGGAGAGGGCGTGGAGGAGTGTCCGACGGTCTCGATCGGATAGGTTGAGTTGCCGGGGTGCGTCGACCATGATGTAGGTTGATATGATGCGGTCGATTTCTTCTCGGAAGGGCTGAATGGTAACTGCGAGGAACATCATTAGTTTCCAGGTCTGAGATGGCGAGGGCCTGCCTTGAGAATGCTTACAAGGAGTTTTAGCACCTACAGAGGCGAAAGCCTCGCTTGTGGGAGACCGAAGAGTGCTGGTATTTGACGCCAGTGATGACAGCGCGTATATCGACTCCTTGTTGCTGTGGCTTGTCGTTGCCCTTGGTGAGAATGGGTCTATCTCCGTCACGGTCTCTGTAGGCTTCTTCTTGTCAAAGTCGGTACCCCTGAACATCTCCGCGGCACCAGTGCAAACACGTCGCTTATCTTCCGCAGCCTCCCTCTGCAGCTTGGAGACGGTCTCCTCTTCCATCGCCCTGGTCCATTGGGGAGCAAGAGCGAGGTCCGACCTGGGAGCTTGGGCGAATCGCTGGACATAATCCCTGTGCCAGAGGTAGAACTGAAGGTTTTCTGCCGAGTATTCGACAAAAAGAAGATAGTTCATAAAGTCGCGGACTGACATGGGCTGTATGGGTATATTAGAAGATGATTTCCTTTTTCTTTATATCACGATGCAGTGTTGGGCATACCGGGCATGTCTCCCCCGCAATGATCTTGTCAAATGCGAGAGCATCAGGGATACCAGCCGATAGACCCGACCTTCCGGAGCGGAGAGAAGCCTTTTCCGTACTGAATGACTCGAGGCTTTTTCTCGAGTCCTCGCGTGATACGTACGCGGGACGCGAGTAAGTCAACGGCAGAAGCCCCATCGTGGCTTAAAGTCGGAGTAGGGTTTGAGGATTCCCCAGCTGAGGATGCGGGTTGGAGAATGGTTAAAATGAGCGATGAGGGAGGACGCTAAGAGTAAATATGTTTGATGTTTGTCTTAGAGTAGAGAGAGATAGCGCGAATGGAGAAAATGATAAGCAACCAACCCGCGCCTCCGAAGGACCGAAGAAGATTCTAGGAAGTGATCGGCGAGAATGGCGCAACGGTGGAAGTGATGATCTGGATAACGTCGCTCATATAGCTACCAGAATGAGATAGGGCGGGGCATGGGGGGATGGGATGGGTATGCCGTTGCTTGACAGGGCAGGGATAGGGCCTACTGGTAAGGATAGAAAAAAAAGAAAAAAATAAACTGGAACACGAGGCCAAAGAGGATTCTGAGCCCTCAGACCTCAGCTGGTGGATTATTGGTAAACTTATTGGCCCTCAGGTGGATCAAGAGTGGAAGAACCTGGGAACAAGATGCATATCAAGCCAAGACGGAGGCGGGAAGGTTCGATCTTAGGTTTGTTGCTCCGGTGTGACAGGATTCCATATCTCTTCTCTCTTGAGAAAAGAAACGCCCAGTTGGTTAGGGTCTACGTCCAAGTAACCAGGTTTGTAGGGCGGGCCGGGCTTGTGAATGGGGTATCTCCGGAGTACACGGTCACTCATCCCAAAGACAGATGGATAAGCTCATCCCTGACACCTGCGAATTGGGGCAGGGGTCTTGACACTAAACCGATGGGTCTAATGCTGGCGACTTTTAGTATGGATCGCCCAAGACTGCGTTAGCTTTTGTGTTCAACGCTATCAATAGCAGTTGAGCAACCAAGCTCTTGACCCAATGAGCACTGTTGTGTGTAATAATTTGCAACAAGGAAGAGCAAATTCCTTTGAGGAAGGAGGTCAAGTTGGGGGCGGAATGCTACGGTACTCGAGCCCCTGTATTATTACTAGTTTCCCAGCTGCCGTCGAATGCTGGTCAAGAGAGATGAATGAGTGGCTTCAGGCCTGGTGTGGGCGGTCGGACAGGGATCAGATTATTGAGCTGTGATCGTCCAGCCACATTCTGGAAGGGCACCGGGTGAGGGTGCGTCGGAAAGGTTGGTGATTGGAGGGATGAGAGGCTGGTGAATTACGTTGCCAGCTCCTCATTTTACTTGTTGAATCTCTTGTCGCTGACCGATGATACTATAAGTCTATCCGCGTTCTACTTGTAAAACTACGTAATTATTCTCTCACTTTGTACCAAGGATCATCCTCCCTCGAGTCCAGGATTGTTTGACTGGATAAAGAGGCCACGGTGTACTTGGGTACCTGGTGCTTTAAGGTCTGCTTCGTCCGCCGAACTCGGGATGTTGGTGTTGGTGGGTAAGACCCAGGAACCATGACATATCGAGGCGGCATCAAGCCTTGTGGGGAAATGGGGAAAAGCACAATGCCAGGCTAGTGGCACAAAACTTTTAATCCCTCTTGTCGAAGAAGTGGTTGGGGCGACCCCATACTTCGTCCACAGACAAGCCCAAGGAGAGAAACCGAGCGTATCAATAGTTGACCGCCACTGCCGGCCTGACCAGGAAAGTCAAGGCGTAAACCCCGTGGATGTTGGTTCTACCTAGGCCCAACTGAGTAAATCAAAGCGTTGGTCCAGCGGTCTTGTGGTGTAAAGGCGGTCGGCTTCAGGCGATTTAAAGTCTCTTCTTTCCCTGCGAATCTGTGCGAACAAGAGAGGACACTAGAACAAAGTTAATTGGGACTAAATTCGACTGATCCTGTGCTCCAGTGCTCTTGATCCTGGAGACAACATTACGCTCCTGGACGCTCCCACGGAATGCCAACCGAAATACGCAAGACGGCTGTAGATCCCTGCCTAATTTGTCCAGCCGCAGCCCACCCAAAAATGGGCGATGTCCGAAGAACCCCTCTTTCTTCTTCGATCCTCCCCAGTCCGTTACATCCCAGCGAGAATCCCGCTTGCTTCAAAGAACCTTCCTTCGGTCAGACGAACGGGATGGTTTTGTTTCCATGCTTCCTCTCCCTTCCGTTTGGACTGTCATGCTCCCATGCTCCCTTCGCCCTCGGGTACCTTGCACCTCGGAAAAGCTCCCTTATTTTCAATTGCCATTACTGGCCAGCCGGGTTACTGTCACATCCCCTGCATCGATAGCGCTATGTAGCATTGGAACCCAGATCCTTGTCTGTTCAGCTGGCCCTGGATCTCAAGCTGGGCTTGCGCTAGTCGCCATGCAGTTGGTCAGAGACGGACTCTTCAGCGCGCCACTGCTCTCCATTCCCCTTGTGAGATTGCATCTCTTGTCCACTCAGGATGAAGTAATACTCACGTAAATCAAGTCATGCAAAGTAAATCCCTCTGGGAAACTCGTGTCTTATTCGAGGGCACTGTTTGTTGCTTGTTTTCAGAAATTTATGGCCCATTCCAGAATGCAGCGCATGAATTGTCTCTCCATGTCCAACGGTTGTCTGGGACTGGATCTCAAGTGATAGACTCACTTTTCTCTCTTAAAACTGACGAAATCCTAATGCCTGATCATTCGATGTCTCATTTATGATGCGTCACGATCGTGAGAAGCTCACCAGATTTTCTTTGGGGAACCTTGCACACGTCACATAGTGCCTCGATCTCCAGTCGCCCATACGAAGTAACTATCAGTATTTGCCAGGCTGGTCAACCGAGGATCCAGGGGTCCAGGGGTTTCCATGAGCACCGGCATTCGGCAGTTTCCCTGGGCATCGTAGACTACCAAGCGCGCTCATCCAACCTGGGTTAATGCCTAATGCTGGCTCCATGGGACTTCTCGGAATCATTGCCGAAGCGCCCTCTCAGAAAAAGCGGAGCAGCCCAAGACTCTCTTCCAGGACTGCTCTCTACGAAGCATTAAAATGTGACTGTGCTTGCAATTACAAAGGTAGTGTGTGGCATTTCATGGAGAATCAATTGGCCACCAAGAGTTTGGTAGAGTTCCCCAGTGCCAAGTCTTGAAGAATGATGTTTGCCAATGCAGAATTGTCGATCACACTTTCATGCGATTGTCGATCCGGAACGGCCTTTATAACGGATCAATTGATGTGGATCAATATATAGTATTAATTATTACGACCAGAATTTAGGCATGTAAAAATCGAATAAAAGGATTGACTGTAAAAATGCTCTCCCCACGCCATCTAGGCGACTCCGAGAATCGTGTCCGCCGCCTTCTCGCTCACCATGTAGACCGGAACCGCAATGAAGTAGCCCGGAATTCGGGGGAATACCGATGCATCCACGACCCTCAAACCATCTACACCTCGCACCCGGAATTTGGAGTCCAACACCGCCATCGGATCACTATCGGGGCCGATCGGACAGGTACAGCTTGCGTGATGGCCCCACGCCTCCTTTCTCACCCAGTTATCAAGCTGCGCGTCCGAAGAAACGGACGCACCGGGCCAAACTTCCGTGAACCCCCCTATCGAGCTAAAAAGACTTCGAGTGAATTTCATACCCTCGACCACAGCCCTAGAGTCGAGCGCCGCCGCCGCCGGGTCGGCGAAATTGTTGAAGTCGATAAGGGGAGTGTCGCGGGGATCGGTGGATCGCAACTTGACCGTGCCGGCGCGGTTGCGGGTATGGGCCTTGAGGGTGAGGAACGTCCAGTGCCTCGCATCAGCCGTGCCGTCGGCGGAGTAGCCGGGATAATAACCCGGAAAAGAGATGGGCGCACCGGCGATGAAGATGTCCGGATCATCACTGCTGCTGGCAGAGGTCGACTTCTTGGTAATAGCGAGAGCGATACCATTGGATGCATAGACGCCCTTGAGCGTCGAGAGGGAGCCGCCATTCTTCCAGCGCGTCAGGCACGGATCGTTCTCCGTGCGGTAGAAGTTGCAGTCTGACGTGACGGCGAAATCAGAGCTAGTCTTTCCGATCACGGTGGTCTCATAGCGATCCTGCAGGTTCGTGCCGACGCCGGGGAGGTTGGCTACGACGGGAATGTTGAACGACGCAAGTTCGTCTTGCGGGCCGATGCCGCTAAGCTTAAGGAGTTGCGGGGTATTGAATGCACCCGCAGCAAGAATTACCTCGCTCGAGGCATCAACCGAGCCGGGGGTCCCGCTACCAGCACCGTTTGAGCGAGGATCGGCGCGGTACAAGCTTTGACCATGCAGGAAGTCGATACCCACCGCGCGGGGTTTGCTGCCGGTCGTGTCAAAGCGGACTTTTGTTACGAGAGTGTTGAGGAGAATGTCGAGGTGATACTTTCGGGATCCGTCGGGGTTCTGGGCGTTGGCCACGTCAAGCATTAGTTGGCGGGGCCCAGATCGAGAGCCATTGTCAGTGGCAATGGGCATCTGGTACACTCCTTGAGTCGAGTCCCTGGTGGAGCTGTCGACGTTCAGATCTTTCAGAAGGACGCCAGTGAGACCCCCAACGGTCGTGATTAACCATGAGAGGAGACCACCCTGGCCCATGGCAATAGCGGCAGCCAGGACGATCCTCAGAAGCTTGAGGTCTGTCACGACGAGCGTGAGGTCAGTCAGACTAGTGGAGAGCCAACCGCTGAACCCATGACCCGAAATGCCGTTGAGGAGGTACGTGCATTTTTCCAGGCGCTCGAAATATTTACGCATGTTGGATGCCGACCATGAAGAATCACCGGTGAGAGACACGATGCCATTCCAGTCGCTCTTGTGGGGGTAGACGGTAATAAGAGCGTTGTGGGCACTGCATCCACCGAGGGTACCGGCCCTGGGATAGAGGATTCCCAGAGGGGTCGAGCCAGCTGGTGGGTTAAGACCAACATAGGTCCCGCCAGATGCAGCGCGATAGGTCATCTTGGAGTCTTGTTGCTGCACGGTGAGATTGCTGAAGTGGTTGACGTAGTAGTCCCACCTCATCGGCTCATACTCCGTGGATTGCAGGCTGAGGGCTGGCACCTGGTACGGAATAGAACCGCCCTGGTCATCGCCAGCATCGATGAGGAGGACTGACTTGCCGGCCATGGCAAGTCGAGCAGCGAGCGGTCCTCCACCTGGACCCGAACCTACGATGACATACTCGTAACTCTCGAGGATGTTTGACGGAGAAACCTGTCGCGCATGGTGCTTGGACGGCCTGCAGTCAGACGTGGGACTGTGAGCATAGGGGCAATTGAGAAGGGGGGAGAGGACAGGGTTCTTACCTGGCGACGGCCAGACTCGTATACGCGAGCAAGGTGCAAAGATTGGAGAGGAGCATTTTGACCGTGTTCTCAGGATCCGCGACTCCTTCTTGACAGCCCTGATGCCGAGCTCAACGATGAGGAATCATCTGTGATGGAGACGGCCTTGACCTCTATATATGGGATTTGGGATTACACTGCAGCTGGTGTGCATTATCCCTTACACAACAACGGTCCAGGTCAGCATTTCCCAGAGATTCAAGACCGTGGGCGGGGCTAGGACTAGTGGGAGGTAGTTCGAGGTAGCGTCTTCCACCAATTCCAGCTCGAGACTGACGAGGGAAGGGTTCTCAGGCCCATGCTCCTGCGCGCACACCCTCCCGGAGGGTTGCTTTTGCGCTTGGCTGTTCCCGTAATCTCCACTCAGGAACCCCCATGACGTACACCGTGCTGCTGCTCTGCAATCCAAAAGTGCATTCCGGTCTGGAAATGAACGCACTGAAAGGGCGAGCTCAAAATGTGCTTATTTTAGACCATCGGGTGCATACATTTGAGGTAGTATTGTCTATTGTGCGCAGGTTCACAGCATTAGTTCTATGAGTGATTACTTCGTATTCCTCTGGTGAAATTAGCGGAACACGACCTTCGCTTTTCGGTTCTAGCGTCTTGTAGAGCGGAGCAGCGACAGTGAAAGACGCAGATTCCCGGGACCCACGATCATGTCAAAATCTTCAGTGTCTGCTGTCTCACGTGTTACCATTCCCTGTTTCTACCGATACCCACACTCATAGCATCATTCCGATGCATCTATCAGTCAACAGCCTTCGATTTAATGATTTTATGAAGTACGCAGCAGTGCGTGCACAGGTCTGGAACTTCTTCGTCGTGTTCCTGGGTCTACTGCGGGGGGGCGCGACGCTATTCCCTACCGGGACGTTGAAGGAGGTCTGCCGGCCCGCGGAATTATCAAAAATATCATTAATTGGGGAGAACAGAGCAAGCGTCAAAGCCGACTGGGCAATGCCGCACGAACCTTGCGCAAATCCGCGCATGCTTCGTAGTGGTTGCAGGAGTAGAATGGGCCCCCTAGCCCTGCTGGAATTTATTGGATTTTAGCGCCAATTGTTAGGCTGGGGCCTCCTGTTCCTGCGCTCGGATGAGGGAGCCAGGCCATTGGATACAATAGTGCCAGGCCCTCGGACACAGCCAGCCAAATTCCCAGGGAATGCCAGGCGAACCCTCAATCCTTCGTGAACACCAGCAGGCCAGGCCATCCAGGGCTAGAGGACGTGGGGTGCTCAAAACGATGACAGCTCGAGCCCCATTCGATTTGCCGTGGTTCCGCATGTCAAGCCAAGCCTAAACGTCGTGCCAACGTCAAAGGGGATGCTAAAATTCAAAAACATCGATAGTTCCTTTGTCAGAGCGTAGAGAGGAAAGGAAAAACGCTTGCTTTTGTGGAGTAGCGGTATCCGGTCTCATATGCTCCAGTCTCCGGTCGCTCAACCTGCGGTCCTGGGGAGAGAGAATAAACCTCATCTGCCCACCCAATCACAGCTGAAAAGGTTCATCCGGGATTTGCAAAAGCAAATACAGCCCTGCTGGATGGGATATTCGTCATTTTATTGGTAGCGCCTTGTTCAACTTTGCTTTCATTGTAAGACATGGACCTCGCTCAACATGCAGAGGCTTCCCCTTGAATATGAAGATGAGGGAAAAGTGGAGGGGATCGCCAGGCGTCTATTGTGTTCGCTCACTGTTCGCTCACAAATGCGTTGCTCATCCACCTGAGACTCGCATCCAACTTCCCCAGGTGTGAATCACCGCATTTACCAGAGAGTTTCATCCATGCCAATGCCTGAACCCGGGCAGGTCTAGAAGTAGCTGCGCGTTCCACTTAGCATGCTCAATGGCTGTTGAACACACCCTTCACTTCGTTTCATTACCAGTCAGCCACAAACGTGCATGATCCAAGGCGTGATGGTGCTAGTAAGGATTGCTTCCTTGTCTAGGGCCGACCTTATCTCTCCCTATCAAGAAGGTGGAATTGATGTAACCGGCCATTTGATGCTGCAGCCGTCTTTGCAATCAAATGCGATCAAAATACAACCACTGTAAGGGCATCATGGTACTAAATAGGATTATTAATGTACCGACTGATAACCCTAACCTTAGGGGGCTACAGAAAGCCCAGCAGAGTTTGTATGATTTTTACAACCCGTAGTGGCACGCTGTGAGAATGGCATCTCCCAAAACCCCTCACAGTGGTTTAGTTATTGACGGATCATGTAAAAGCGGTAGGAAAAGTCTGGTTAGGATCAACTGCTTCCAAAATCGGCACGAGTAGCCATCGACTGATAGAAAATGAAGGAGCTGATCGACGGGCTGGAGCAGGACGCTGGACCTAGTTGTGAGAAGAGTGTCTAAGTTAATTGACGAAAACAATACACGCCGCTCAGGGTGCATTCGGAAGGTCAAATAGCCTTTATTCAGTGTTGATTGAGGAGAAAAGCCATTTTGCAATGTAGGAGATGATCTAATATCGTACATCATGCATTATAGAGGTTCGCCATTCAAAAAGTCTCGGTCCACCTAGCTACGAAGACATTCCTTGCGGCGCATCACCGAACACCCAGGCTAGCGGCTCCATGCTGCCCATGTTGAACTGGGTATCCAACATCTACAACATGAACGTCAGCGATCCGTGTGGCTGTCATCCTAAGCAGTGATAGAGGCAGACTTACCGAAAAGTCCGAGAAATCCCAGTCCCCCATGAAATCAGCCGGCGTACTTAGAGACATATGGCTCATCCCGTCGTCCACAATTCCTTCAGGCTGTCCTTCGGCAACCTGCTCCTCAAATATCTTGAGACACCTCTCCTCCCCGGCTTCGGCAGTGGATATTAGTCTCAGGACCATCTCTTCCCTCCCAACCCCCTCAATTAGGCATTCGATCTGCGTGTTAACCAAAACGGTGAAGATATAGCCTTTTATATTCGTTTCTCCTCTTTCAATAGCCGTTATTGTCCAATTTTTGGCAGCCTCCATGACCGACACAAGGTCCTGCCGCAGCGGTACCGGGGTAAGGCCGTCGTCTTCTTGAAGCTGCAGCTTCAGCTCCGCGATGATCAGCATGCTGACAAGGTTGGCAGAAATGCGGAAGAATCCCGAGCCGCTGGTTACAAGCCGTGTTAAGTCATCTGCTAGGTCCCAGGGGTCTGAGGTACTTCCCGGTGTTGAGGAGGGTTGGATCAGCGTGTGCCAGATCTTCAGAGAGACCTCGACAACCACCTTCCTCGAGAAGGCATAAGTCATGGGGCTCAACAAAGGGCTGAAGAAGAGGACGTGGAGGGAGAGTAGGAACCGATTCATGAAGAGATCAGCTATGCGAATGGCAAATTGTGGGGGGGGAACACCCCTTTTCGACTCTTGATTCTGGAGACTTGCTCGGAGTATCTTGTAGGATGATCTCATCTGTGCATCAAGACGAAGAGCCTCTTCATACGTGACATGAGAACTCAGGTCATTCAAGAATCTCAAGATTTTAAGGCGGATGGGGAGAGTTTCTCGAAGAGCAATAGCGACAGAGGATTGCGTAAAACAGTTGCTCGGCATCGGCGATGGGTTTTCCCCTGTTAATTGATCATCATCGTAATTCCCTGGCGGCGCCGTGTCAAAGTCTTCGAGCGACAGCAGGATAGGCCCACCAGAACTCATTCCGGTTAATAGAGCAAGCTCAAGGATGGTGTTCCACAGCCGCCGCCGCATTTCAGCTGCAAAGACAGTCCTCTTTGGTAAACACGCCGGGTCCCTATGTAGGCCCATGTACATTGCCGCCCTAAGGATCGAGCCGATGGATATCCATAACGACCCCTCGTCCACTCCTACAAGATCCCGGGCGAGTATGAGCAATAGCTGTGTTTGCAGAGACTGCACGGTGAGCCTCCTCTTGAACTCAGGTCCTGATATCCATGTGTGGCCCTCATATATCCATTGCATCGCCGAGGGACGCAAGGAAAATGTGTTGTCGTACAGCAAGGCGCCAATGGCCATCACGAGCTTCAGCTGGACGAGAAAAGCTGGATCAGGTTTCGCGTCGGATGCCCAGAGGGCTTCATAATCCCTCCGGAAGCTCGGAATGTGGAGAATACGCAATGCCGTCTCCATAGTGGTAAGGTAACCGTCGACAAGTTTATCCGTCACATTTTTCGGCGGAAGGTCGGGAGTCGGTGGCGCCGGCCAAGATGGCATACGCCGTGCCTTGATGATTCTTGCCAATGTCTTGCACTTTCGCATGGTACTCGTGGCTTTCGAGTCTTCTTTGAGTGCATGAGACTCGATCATCTCGAAGACGTCCCGGAACCACTAACATCGTTAGTTGAGTATAAAACCGGGGAAAAGACATCTAAGGCTGGCGACTTGACTTACCATTACGACGCCGTTGATCCAATGACTTCTGCCAAAAAGGCGACTCTTGTGCATCACGCTCCGACTGGTGGCGTTCGAATGACCAGCAAGGTGGCTTTCGTGCTGAAGATGGAATGTCCCTACTAAGAAAGAAGAGGCCTCCTCGGTTTCCTCAATCGGTCCTGGCAAGTCTTTTCTTTGGTTCGCTTGAGAGAGTTGTTCCTCGAGCTGTTGAATCCGATTCTTCATCAACTCGAGTTCCCGGACCGGTTTGACCGTCGGAGATAAGAGCGCAGTCACGGGCGCAGTCACAAGTGCCCCGGCAGGACGACCGGATCCCGTAGAAGCGGAAAGCGAAGCGTCGTCAATAAGCGATACAGGGCTGTGCGGTTCCAGAGTTTCACGAGACTCAATTGGTCTCAAGCCTGCGATTCGCGCCACTGACCGTTGCCGCGGAGGCTGAGAGGGGTGGTTTTCATAGATGCACGATTCATTCTTGGACCGTTTGCAATTAGTGCAAGGGATTTCCCGATTGCATTTGATTTTGCGCCTCCGGCAAAGGGTGCAGGAGCTGCGGTCATCGACGACGCTGTCAGTAGGGATTCCATCACGATTCGGATTGGGGTTGATTCCGGTGGACCTTACATTGCCGGCCTCCTGCGCCGACGTTGAGGTTCGGTCACGGAATCCATGTACGTATAGCTCAATATCTCCAACAGGGCCGATTGATAGGCAGTAAAAAATCTCCGAAGCGAACGGAAATGCCGTCAAGAAAGTCTTGGGCCGAACATGAACATGACGGGAACTTTGAAGGAGATGTCAGAGGCGTAAATCCGAAATGTCGGGATTAGACGGAGGTCGGTTTATTCTTTCATTGGTTGAATTTGCCGAAGCCGAATCGGACATCTCGAATCCTTCCACTCTTTCTACGATCAGATCTCTCAATCATGCGAGGTGATTGATTGATAATCTTTAGCGTATTTCGTATTCGCGTGTCAATTCTTGCTGTTTTTATTACTCGTGTTACATTTCTTTCCTCTTCCATGTCAGACGCGAAATGCTTGCGTGCGTGTTCTAAGGTGCCCAACGTCAGGGATCTCCTTGTCCGCTTTCCGCCTGTCAGAGCGGAGGTCTATCTCCGATGGGTGACCGATCCGCTCCGCCCGGAGCAGCCGCGCTAGAGCGGACAGGCGATCAATACTGCAGGGTCCCTAGTTCTAGAACACTTCTCATCAATGTATATATATTTTACCTTGTTCGCGATGGTCAAGGATCCGTTGGGTAGATGCATTCCACTTGTGGTCATCAGGTCCTCCGACTTCTCCTACCTCTCCCAGTCTACTACGCGTATTAACAAAATAGACTTTTATCGCTTGGCTATTCAATATCCCTACCATGGTTCTTGCTGACATGAAGACGACGATGATGTCCGAGAAGCTAGATGAGAAGCTTCCATACGGCATCGACCCCGAAGGCTCCCCCGCAGCAACTGAGGTTGGCGAAGAGAAGCCAGTGTCAGAACTGAGCCCGGCCCCGGATGGAGGTCTCGAAGCATGGCTTGTCGCAACCGGCGCAGCTTTTGTCTTGTTCTGCGGTCTCGGTTTCGCGAACTCCTTCGGTGTGTTCCAGGAGTACTACATGAGCCATCAACTCCGCGAAGAGTCTCCCGACAAAATTGCTTGGATTGGGTCCCTCTCAGCCTTCCTACAGTTCTTCGCCGGTGCTATTGGTGGACCGCTATTTGACCAATATGGCGTATGGGTAAGCTCTCTACCTTAATGGATATCATGAGAAGTCCATCTCGGTTGCGCTAATGACAAGTCGCAGGTGATTCGGCCGGCTGCTATCATATATGTCTTCTCCGTTATGATGCTCAGCCTGTGCAAGGAATATTGGCAGTTTATGCTTGCACAAGGCGTTCTGATGGGTATTACCATGGGCTTGATGATGTTCCCTGCCATGGCAGCGGTCACCCAATTCTTCGACAAGAAACGCGCGGCGGCTCTGGGCATTACGATATCCGGATCATCCATCGGCGGCGTCGTTCTCCCTATCGCACTGTCCAAGATGATGAGGAGTTCTCTAGGATTCGCGTGGTCGGTGCGAATCATCGGCTTCATCATGGTGCCACTCTTGGCATTTGCCATCGTCACCCTCAAGTCTCGCTTGCCACCACGCACTGGCAAGTTCTTCCTCGCCGCCGCCTGGAAGGAATGGACCTACGTGCTGCTCGTCGCTTCCTTGTTTTTCATGTTCGTCGGCATGTTTACGCCTCTGTTCTATCTCCCAGCATACGCCGTCTCCCGTGGAATGGGGGCGAACCTTGCGTCATACATGCTCGCCATTCTCAACGGTTCCTCAACGTTTGGCCGAGTCATCCCCGGTATCTTGGCGGACAAATTCGGCCGTATGAATATGCTTGTGATTGCCGGTATTTCCAACGGTCTAGTCATTTTTTGCTTCAACCAAGCCACCTCCACGGCAGGAATCGTTGTATACTCTATTGTCTTTGGCTTTACCTCTGGCATGATTATTTCCGGAGGCTCCGCTGCCTTGACGACCTGTTCGAAAGACCCCAGAGATATGGGAACTTACATGGGCATGGGCATAGCTGTCGGTTCTATCGCGGCTTTGATCGGGCCGCCCTTCAACGGAATGCTCGTAGACCGGTATCACGGCTTCTTTGAGGTTTCCATGTTTAGTGGAGCCATGTGTCTAGTCGGTGGTTTCCTCGCCTTGGCGAGTAAAATGCTGGCAGGGAAGGGCTTGCTTGCGCGGATATAGTCATTGCACATCCCCCTAGGGAGGCTGTGTTTGATTTTCTCTTTTCCTCCGACCCTTTAGGGTTTCCTTTTGTAACCTGATCTCAGCTCTTTATTTTTCCTATCTCTGTTCAACGGCTCGAGTGTTTATGAATAGATAATAGATAATTATTAAATATTAGACTGCTCCCAATATGATTCTTATCCTTATTGATGCGGCATCGACCAAATCTTCCTTCAACTCGCGTTAATCGACGAGTTGGAAGGCCAGTCGCGGTCCCCCTCCCCTGGCTTCACAGCAGTGTGCATTTTTGACTGAAATTGTCATGCAAAACTGCACAAGACTGAAGAGGACGGATGCCTGATCTAGTGGCTGAAAACTGACAAGCATAAGATATGCTCTCAATAATCCGGGCCAATAATCGATCCCTGTCCGACAAATCAATTCCAGCATTTGCAATTTCCGTATTACTGAACATCACCGAAAGGTTAATTGATCGCCTCCAGAAACATGGAGGTTGCCTTGCTTCGGGTTTCCCTCACCAGTTACGAGAACGGCCACGGCGTCTATAAAGGCAAGGTCAGTCTCCTCCCAGTCCCCAGCGATGTAGCTAGGCGTCCTTAGTATCAAACTAGATTTAAGCTTAAAATCCGAACGCTTCTTACATCTATTGAATATCATTTATCCTTTGGTCCAATTCCCTCTTCTCCCATCATGTCGAGCCACAAAATCACCACCTGCCTCTGGTTCAACAACAACGACGCTGAGGACGCAGCTCAATATTACACCTCCATTTTTACCTCTGCTCCCGGCGTCACCCCGTCCACCCCGCCGAGCAAGATCAACCACACCCAGCGCTATCCCAATGACCCTGCTCTCTGCCACGGGTCGGAACCCGGCTCCGTAATGGTTGTCCAATTCGACCTCCGCGGCCAACCGTTCGTCGGCCTCAATGGCGGAGACCAGGGATGGAAATTCACCACCGCCGTTTCCTTCCAGATCCACTGCGACAACCAGGAGGAAGTGGACCACTTCTGGGAGAAGCTCTGCGAGGGGGGAGACCCGAGCAAGCAGGAATGTGGCTGGCTTGCCGACAAGTTTGGAGTCAGTTGGCAAGTTGTGCCGAAGGTTTTGTTGGAGTATTTGAGCAGTGGAGATCCGCAGAAGACGGCGAGGGTTTCGGCGGAGATGTTTACGCAGAAGAAGCTTGACATTGCCGCACTCAAGAAGGCGTTCGAGGGATGAGTCGAGGAGGATGAGATGATTGATTCCCAATAGGATGTTGAAATAGGTACAAACCAGAGGTCTCTTGTGAATATTTTGAGAAGGTTAGGTTCTTAACTTCTTATTGTTACCGGAAAATCAGATTTCTCAACTACTATAGCACTTTCCTTATTATGGGCTTCGCGTTCATCGTGCCGTGCTCGTGCTCCCTCCAATGCTCCCTCCAAAGATATTCCTCTCTATTAAAAGCCGCTGTCCAACTAGCTCGCAGCTTTACGACCAGCCGGGCCGTAATCTACATTGGCACTGCAAGACATTATCACCAAAATGCTTCGATTGGCGAGCGCCCATGTCGAATTGATGCCTCCACGTTTCCTTGATCACTCAATGACGAAATCGCCGACCGCGAACTGTGGGGTGACAAGTCACGGCGTAGATCGTGGTCCGTTTCTCGGGTCCGTCCTTGAATTCTTGGCAGCTGTCCAATCCGGGCGGGGTTGCCAAGCATCATGACGCCATGATGCAGATGCAACCAACAATCGGGAACTGGCGAGCCCGTGTTCGAGTTTTCAAGACAGCAGACATGCCATCTATGATATCAGGAGATACAGCGGCGAGTCCCGGGGTAATAAACGTTTATATATTCTCGATTCTCGATTCTCTTTGGTCCTGGAAACCACAAATAATAACTGGTTTCACGATTCACAATTTGGTCAAATTCACGATTTTCCCCTTACACTCGCCACCCTCTATTATCGAGCTGTTTCAAAGATCATCCGACCTGACTTCCTAGCGTCGAATTTTCATATCCTCCTTCAAATAGAAGAAGAGATACAGAACCAAAAGGAAAAGAAAAAAAAGAACAAATACTCCAACAAAATGCCCGCCTTACCAACCTCCACGATTCCCGAAGACGCCACGACGGTCCTCCCCCGAGACGCAACCGTGACAGTAACAATCGTTGCCCAACCTATATACGAGGACGGAAATGATATGAGCGGGGGTGTTATTGCCGGTATCGTCATCAGTTCCATATTCGGGTTCATCCTAATCTGCTGGATCATATGGGTCCTCACGAGACGGCGCCTATCAGACGACGAGTACTACTATCACGAAGAGAGGTCTCCGCATGGGCACCATCACCACCACCATCACCATGGCCGAGGCCGAAGTAGGAGTACCACCATAAGAGTACGGGCTCCGAGTCAGGTCTATATGAGTGAGGCCCGGCGCTCCAGTCACGGGAGTCGGAGTCCGCATGTCCACGTCTAGACTTGAAAGAGCAAGCCTCGTTGACCCGATAACGAGACCTCAACGCATGAGAAGATATTAACAACAAAAAAAAGCGGCATCGACATACATGTCTTATGATTCATGAAGTACAACGTTCGGGAGACATCGCCGCTCTTTGACTTTGGGTTATGAAGGGAGCATTAAATTGATGTGGGCCTTTGGAATCTATTATCATTTAATTCCACGGCAGTTTTGAAATACCGTGGAGCGCGTTGGCTTTTAAGGCAGGTCTGAGGTTGGGAAATGTCTTGTACTTTTTTTTGGTGAGCCGGCGCACATAGATCTTATGGTTGGGAGGATAAATGTATATTATAGACTTTTTGGAACACGGCAATCTACGGAGTCCCTTGAAAATAAATAACTCGTACTATTGCGAATGAGGGAATGAGGCACGAGTGTTCTTGACAGGTGGACCCCTCTTGTCCGCAATGCGTGCCCTCCCTGTTACACGCTTTAATAGCTGATGTATCTATCATTAGTACTGGAAGCGCCATCGGGGATCAGAATCGCCTCGCCAATCATCTAGGCCCCCAACAGCTTGGACCTCCTCTGCGATCTCTGCACGGCGCTCGTTCTCTCTCTTCAGGACACGCCAGAGCACACCCGCGACGACGGCATGGGCGGCGAGGTAACCCAGCGCAAACGAATGCCCCACGATATACCGGGGCCCATCTCCTGCACGATACAGCTGTGTGCCCAGCACCGCCCCGAGGTTACCGATACTGATCTGCATAGCATTTCCTACAGCTCTCTTGGTCTGTCCTGAGATGTTGATGGCGGGCCAGGAGAGGACCAGCGCCACGGCGGGAAAGATACCTCCAGCGGCGAAAAAGGTACCTAGATATGAAACGCCCGGGCGGCCTACGGGATCGGTGTTGGAAAGTAAGATTGCGTAGCCGATGATGGCGAACAAGGCAGAACCCATGATGAACGGCGCACGTCGGCCGACCCTCTCGGAGACAACGGCTGTCGTGAGGGTTGTGATGAAGGCGAAAGCATATGGGGGAACGGTCAGGAGCTGTGCAATAGCTGCCTTATAACCAAGATTGTTGATGATTGTGGGCTACGCCATACAACTATCAGCGAAGCCCGTTGTCATTGGTGTAAGTTAGACCGAAGAGCGGGAGAACTTACCAAGAAAAGGGAGAATGTATAAAGAGGCAGACTGGTGGTATGGAAGCCGAGACCGTATAACCAGCACTTAGGATCCTTGAGAGCTTCGACAACACTTGCCCAAGTGAATTTCTCGTCGATTGTGGCGTCGCTATCCGAAGCAAGACGGGCACGAATGAATTCTCGCTCTTTATCTGTGACAAATGTCGCAGTATCTGGATAGTTTTGAATAAACCAGTAGGCGCCGATGGCGACCAAAACTGTCAAAATTCCCTCCTGTATAGCCCATTAGCGAAGCCCATTCCCAACGACTGCTCGAGGGGGCGTGGTGGCATACCAAGATGAAGATCCACCTCCAACCATTATCCCAAACCACTCGCATGTGCCCAATCCCGTATGCGAGTAGACCACCGAAAGCGCCGGCAAGAGCTGCGCCGGAGAAGAAGAGCGAGATGCGGTATTGTCGCTCACGCCGCTTATACCACATGGAGAAGTAGTAGACCACGCCGGGAAAGAGCCCACTCTCGGTGACACCGAGGAAGAAACGAGAGACGAGGAAGCCAGGAAGGCTGGTGACAACGCCCATCAGAGTTGCGACAATTCCCCATGCTACTGTTAGTGTAGGTAGCCAAATTCTTGGTGTCGTCTTCTTCAGGATGATGTTGCATGGAATCTTATAATCAAGTTAGACGGGTGTGTGAAGTAATATTTTGCTGCGCGATGCGATGATTAGAAGAATACCACATACCTCAAACAGTACGTAGCCGATGAAATAAACAGTCAAGCCCGTCAAGTACTGGTTTCCAGCTATCACGGTTGTTAGGTGGTCGTTTTCATATATCACCCTCAAAGGATAGGAAGCCTACTTACTCATATGCACATCCGTAGTTAGACCCTCGATTCTGGCATTGCCGACTGTCCGTTCATGTCAGGATAAATATCGTGTCAAGGCGAGAGTCGGTGATACTATACCATTGGACCGATCGAGGAACGAGAGGAGGTAGAGCAGTCCCACGGCCGGCAGGAGATTGCCGTCCAACTTACGCAGGAGAGCTCTCTCATTGATTTCCGAGGTAACTTCGCCCGCATCCGAGCTGACCTCGTGCAAGTTCTTATCAGACAAAGCTGCCTTCTCGGGCAGGGTTTCGCCTTCGTTGGCCGCCATAGTCTCTCAGTTCTAACCGTCGGTTTGTGGTCTGTTAGTGCTGTAGTAAATGGTCAAAAGTTGTAGAATCTGGGATCAGCGTCTGGAAATACAAGAGGGCACATGCACAGTCACATCAAACGCCTACTGGTTACGTCCATTATATAACTACCAACAACAGCCTATGTGGTTTCCCTTACTCCGCCCGGACGTTGCTCTCGGCCGTGGAGAAAAGTTGAACCCGGTGTAGCATGGACGATAGCGCTATCGCCGACCCTGGAAAGTGCCCCGGTCTTTCGTGGGGTAACGCCCCAAACGTTCTCGAATAACAACGGCCATCGACGACTAGGGCACACTACTCTCTCGGCATTTAAGAGCCGTTTTTGGGGGATGCATGTGGGCGCTGCGGGTAACTGGTCTTGGAGCTCTTGGCCTCCGGGGCCCCAGGCACCCCCACTGAGGCGCGATCGCAAGGACACAGTACGTCGGTGCTGGCCAACATCGAATCTCAAATCGCTTACTTATTATCGATGGCATCATCTCGCGACCGTGGGATATGTTGGAGTCCCACGCGGATGGGACTCCGGCTTGCTGGGATATGCAGTATCGGTCCAATCAGAATGACGCGTTGGAGAATCGCGACATTCTGGGTCCCCAATGGCGACATCAACATCCTGCAACGTCTGCCACCGCGATTGAATGCGGCATCACCAGTTGAGTAATCAGTTGTTCCGTTTCTGGAAAGTTCAGTTCGCGGCACTGGCGTCCAACAGCCTGGCCATGCCATGTAGGCCAGGCTCCAAGTCCAAGGAACAGTCTGGACTATGTCCCGAAGCAAATGCCGCGTTTCACGAGCTTGGAAAGAGCAGATCGCCGTGCCCCGAAAGAAGTAGCTTTGTCATAATATTGTAAAAATGGTTAATATATCTGCGATGTTTCACCGAAGTGGTTGCATTTCGTTTCAACCGTTAGGTTCTCCGCCTTCGTCAATGCTTCTCGAGTCCACATCACGGAAGGAAGGGAGCATATCAAGCTCATCTACTGACCGCCAACTGGTGACATCAATCCTATACTCAGGGTGCGGGAGCTAAGTTTTGCCAAGTTTACCTAAGAAGCATCCGTGATAGCGCGGGGCCTAGTCTGTCTCTTCTTGGGAGGCTCAACAGTGATTTCTAGTGATCACAAATCCTCACTCTCCGGTTCCTCCGAATCTCCGATTTTGAATTCGTCCGGTCTTGTCCTGAAAGCTCACGTTCCACAGGCCTATGGAAACGGGCAAATGTTTTTTTCCTCACTAGGAGTTTATGCCTTCCGAGCCAGATCGTTAAGGGATAAAAAGGCTAAAATCAGGTTGAATCGATTGTGGCACCGCCGACCACGTGCGCCTCGAGTTGCTTAGCCCTCGGCTAAGTTACGTAGTAATTATTTCGTCCATTTCCAGGTGAGGCACAGCAAAGTGATGGAATAATTCGGCCAATTGACCGCGTCTTGGGGGTCCTTCCCTTACTTCGTAATCCCTTGCTCGTCCGATTGCAATTTAAAATTTGAATCCTTTGGTCTTTACATTTCGCTACGCCAGCACGCATCCGGTATCTGCCCTCTCGCTTCTCTGCCACCTTCCAGTTTCCTTCAAGTCCAATGTGAAGCCGTAATATAAGTACCTCCCTGGGTCGGCTGTCCCAAAACATGGGTTTGTCCCTGTCTTTGCTCCTGGAGATGCGTAATCATTGAACACGATTAGTTTGTCCACGAAAGATTAAAACGTCACATATTCCGAATAATTACGATGCTCGGCATGCACGTTGAGACTGCCCTGGCAGTTCTTTTAGCCACAGCGGGCTTTCTAATCTCGCCAACTGTGGCCCAAAGCGAGGAGCATCTCGAGACATTCTTTCTTCCCGACTCAGAACCACGTTCCCTCGAGGCATCAGTTGTCAGCGTCGCGTCCGTTTCCGGGACCCTGGTAACTTCTCTTCAAGTGGCATGTCCTACGGCGCGTTCTCCAGAAAACGACGCGTGTCGCGAAGCCGGCATCTACCCGGCCCAGGTGTATCACACTCGGGGATCAGTTTGGGGAGGAACGACGACATACTCGGTCGATGACAGCACTACTACCTGGGAATGCGCGTTGGGAGGCGGCCTAGGTGGGAAAGATGGTATCCGCGCCACCTGCTCCAAGACGATCGAGCGAGGCGGTAGCATACAGACGGAGTCGACTTCATTCGACAACTGCTACTGCATTGCCCACTTGCTCCCGATGGTCGTGACAGCCAACGCAGACTTGCTGACTTACGAACCGTTTACTCCGTATACCGGAAAGGACGGCGTGGTCACGGTTCGCGACGCTTCTTGGTTAGACGCTCAATACAGCCAGCATCTCTCGTCCTCCGGCTGTCCGGCTAGCGAAACAACCATGTGGGCAGGTGCGACAGCCGCCGCTGCGACGACTAGCGTCAACCCAGGATCGAGTCCAACAACACCTACTTCTAGTACGGAAACAAGCGCGTCTGCCGAAAGTGCGGGGATAAAGGGTATTCAAGGGTTCTCTAGTTCGACTTGGCTAGTGCTTGTGTTACCATGCCTTTCGTGGATTCTTGTATGATCGCTGGCATATGTTAGATGTCGGAAAAAGAAACAAATTTTTAATATCTAAGCTGATCTTTAATCATCCTCCAGCCATCGTAGGCGTTGATCCTCCTTGATCAACGAGGACCTGAATCCACGTGATGAATCTACGTAACAGTGACTCCTCGCCACTGGAGGAGACGATCGGCAAGCCACGAGATAATAACTAGCACTGCCGCCCACATCTATAATTGTTGTGCTGATGCATTCTGGGGGCGTTTTCTGGATTCGGGGGCCAAGTTGCCGCCTTTAGCCCTTCCCGCATGTTCAAGGCATCCTCCAAGAAATTTGGGTGGCGTTCAGTGGCTATTTTGGTGTTCCCGGCTGAGCAGGTGGTAGTTTGGCGGGGGCCAATAACGCTCAAGTCAATGATGGATCCAACACTTTCTTGCTGAAACTCGTCGATTTTTGGAAAGGAGATCCGCAGGAGACAGCTGGCCGAGTGCGACCGGCGGACTTGGAATTACTTTGAAGCGGGGGCCGCCTCCGCCTGAAGGCGGAATCCACAACTTCAGTGTTGGTTTTGATCTCGGGGGTGTGGGGGCCGACGTGGTGGGCCAGTAGCGGACCAGCTCGCCCGGCGTCCGTTCTATAAGTGTACTTGGTAGGGCTGTGTTGCTCCAAGAGGAAGGGATGGGATCTTCCTCTCGTCGATGGCCCTACGGTGTAACTGGGCTACACTGACCAGGATTTCCCGAAGATCACAGTTCTCAAAAAATTCGAGCGCTCTTAATACCCCGAATTAAAATTTAGAAACCATTTCTTTTTTTGTTCGATCCCGCATCGTCCAGTCGGAGACATCTTGCTTGCTGCGCCCCCGCTCCAGCTTAGCCTCCCGGGTCTAATACTGACCGCTGACATAAAAAAACTATCTTTAGATGGTGTGCTGCCGCTGTGCAGAGGCTGACGGCTCACATTGGGGGCCGCGCATGCACTCCCACTCTCATCGCCTGGCTTTGAGGAAGAAGGTGTGTGAGATTTCGTGAGATGGCTTCTTGGCACCGCAGCCAGACGACTTTACACAAGAGGATGGGAGGACATCGTGATTTCTTAGATCGCAGATATATCCCCTCTATAAAATGATCGCGTCGGGGAGGTTTTTTCTTTTTTTTATGCTTCATTTCACCATCGAGAACAACGCAGCAGAAAAGCCAGGCATCTTCAAACACTTTTCCTTACTTCTCTCGTTTTTCTTCGTGATCTCCTTTGTCATTTTCATATCTGTCACTTAAGAGAGCTCTATCTTTTAATCATTACATCCAAAATGCAGTACCTCACAGTTTTCCTTGCTACCCTCGCCTCCGGCGCCATGGCCCTTCCCCAATCCAACTTCATTGGAGACCAGTCCGTCGAGGTCATTCTCCGCGGCGACGAGGTCAAAGAGAAATCCATCCATTTCCGCCGCGAGCCTCGCAACGACCCCATCTCCAGCGTCTCCATCGCCCAGGGTCCCTATAACGAGGTCGAGCTTGTCCTCGGCGACGATGTCCGCAACGAGGACCTCCGCTGCCAGATCCTCGACAAGGACGATGAGCCCATTGTCGTTCTCCGCGGCCCCAACACCGACATCACCTTTTCCGACGGCGGCAAGGGCGCCTGGAAGTTCCGAACGCCTTCTCTTGTCGGCAAGGTTACCTGCGACCAGGACTTTGCCAAGATCGAGCCCACCGATCCGCGTCTTCAGGTCAGCGTTCTTCTTCAGGACCAGGCTACCGAGACCGGTATCAGGTACACCCTCTCCGGTGTAGTTGAGAACTCCGTCGACGTCAAGGACCAGGCAAATTTCCAGACTGTCGTTCTTGATATCACTGGTGATCTTGTCGACCCTACTCTCCGGTGCAAACTCCTCGGTGCAGGTAGCCAGGCTGAGGTCTCCATCCCTGAGGCTCGGGATATCATCGTCACCCGCGGCCCGAACACCGATACCACTTTCGGTGATGGCGACGTCAACCCACCCGAGTGGACTCTCCAGCCCGCCCAGCAGGTCACCCAGATCGTCTGCAGCCCCGAGTTCAAGAAAGCCGAGGCTGGCGTCAGTGGACCCGAGTAATGATGGAAGCGGAACAATATAGCATTGCAATGGAGGTTGGTTTGTGCATTCAAGCGATGGTCGACAGTTTTTCGGAGTATTGATTTAGATTTGGTATCATTCGTGCTTATTTTCGCATTGTCTTTATATAATCTTTAAACCACCGTCTTTGCCTTGACCTGTTGAAATATTATACTTCACGTAACTACGTCTTGTATCGACACAACCACTTGAGACCCAAAGTAAACTGAGCCATGGGAATGTATCATGAACTCTCTAAAACTGATCATCCACCTTTGCAGCCAGCTAGGAATGGCGACCAACTACTTCGATCGTGTCAAGATCAGTCTTCAAATCACCCAGGTGTCTTAGGTTCAGAACCCTCTCCCACGCCTTGGTCACCCCTGCTCAGGCTGAGGTATAGGCGCTGATTCCAAAGATGTGGATAAACCTGCTTGATGATTGGGCTTCTGAGGTCGCCTGGTTTAAGTTATTTTCTATCTAATGTTGACCTACACTACGGCGATCGTTAATATTTTGTCAGTGTATTTATTTGTGGCACTTGAATACAAACCCACTACTAATCAACCTTGATTCCGGATCCGACCTTACGCAACCCGAAGGAATAGTCTTCTGGATTCACGCGATACGAACAGAGCAGCTGCGGAAATTTGGTTCTCCAATTTACGTTGCTGGCTACCTATTGTGCGTATGGGGAAGGGGTGAGCTCTTTACCTCTTTGGTCTTCCATCCATATGCCGACCGGTAATGTTCGGGGACTGGCACCAACGAGATTACGGCTAAACTATCCCAATTCAACATAGCAAATCTGATTGATGCTCTTCAATGGCGCGCATTGATAGCTACCCCTACCCATCCAATTCTCCAGGTATGGGCTCTCCGAAAATATTGAATTTGGGTAGAAGGTGCCGGACATCGGCTGTATAGTAGCTTCTTAAGCGGAAATTATGAGCTTGAGGCAAAACTGGGAAGCCCCCGCACTTTCGGCTCTCATATTCTCGGTACAAGTAGAAAAGAAGACCGTGACCCCCAAAGGACCAAGAATGCGAGATATTCTCCGAGTCACTTACACCGTCTTGGTCGAGTCAGAAAGCCAGTCATGATCTATTCCACCTTGCTAGCGTGCGCGAGTTTCGCCTCCGCAGTCTCCGCGGCCTGCGATAGAGAGTTGCTGAAGGCGGCCTCGGCAGCATATGTGAAGGCACAAGCTGCGGGAGATCCAAGCCTACTCCCCCTAGCAGACGATGTCAAATACGTCGAAAACGACGAGCCTGTCGACATCAAGTCGGGCGTGCTGAGCAAAGCCGTCACTATCGACTTCGACCGGAGCATCCACGACAGTACCGAGTGTATCGCGTTCACGGAACTATCGGCGGCTACAAACAAGGATCCATACGTCATCGACACCCGGCTAGTCTTCACCGACGACAAGATTACCTCCATCGAATCCATTGTTGCGAAGACCGGCGACTGGGCATTCAACGCTGCAGGGCATCTCAAATGGGCCGAGCAAGAGAAGTGGGATCCCATCCCAGAGGATAAGCGGGACACCCGCGAGGTTATCCAGGCAGCCGGGGATGCATACCTCGATAGCTGGGGAGATGGGAAAGTGAGCGTGCCGTATGGCACACCATGCGCCCGGCTCGAGGGCGGCATGTACACGGGCCAGTCGAATGCGAACGGCAACACATGCAAAATGCCCCAGTTCCCTCAGCCGTTCAAAATTGAGAATCGCCGCTACGTCATCGACGAGGAACTGGGTGCTGTCGACATCTTTAACGATTTCCCATTCATCGACACTACACGACCCGATGGTACACCCAGCACCAATTTTCTCAGGGTTGAGGGAGGCAAAATCCGTTACATCCATGAGACTACCGTCTGTGCAACTCGGAACTGTGGGAGGTGAATACCGAGTTGGGAATAAGTGTGAGTTTGATAGGGGGTAACAGTCTGCACGGTCGTTTGAGTTTCCAACATCCTACTGTAGTTCAATTAGTCTTGATGATACGCCTTTGATCATCCGTGACTCAACTCTAGCCACCCATATAGAGCTACAATGGAAAGAAGTCTCGATTAATCAAATCTCCATGCCCCAGAACCATCTTCGACGTTGATCATCATTGATAGCGACGAACACAGTGCGGTGATTTCCAAGGTACCTGGAAGTTCATAGATATCCAAGATGAGACATGGATTCGACCTTCCCCACGGGGAACTTGCTTTAAATATGGACCAAGCTCGCCAGGACAGCATATACGACCATTCCTAGTGGACAGCTCGGGATCCCGTCCGCTCTCCTATAGATAAACCACTAAGGGCCGGATTAGTAGTTGGGTCGGCGACGACCAGCGAATCCCCGGTGTTGTATGTCTTTTTTCGTTGTCAGCTTCTTTTTTATATTATATCTTTATTCTTGCGTTTGCCTGTTCCTTGAGACGATTTCCCTTTTGTGTCGAAACAAAACCTCGAATAGACGGCGCGGTTTAGTATTGTCGAACAGCCGAGTCCAATCCTATGTGTCTACAATACTTATCACACCTCTGCGAATCCGTTCATATTAGCCTCGGAGGTGGTCTTCCGTACCCAACATTTG
Source organism: Scedosporium minutisporum (assembly GCA_034774675.1). NCBI lineage: Eukaryota > Fungi > Ascomycota > Sordariomycetes > Microascales > Microascaceae > Scedosporium > Scedosporium minutisporum. Next base: position 39,829 of record SJVG01000071.1, read on the forward strand.
TGGAATAGAGAAATCGGCAGGCGGACGCCTTTCGGCATTTTATTTAGTTCCGAGTCGCACCTATGCCGGTAAACACAAAACGTACTTCTCAGACCTTTCTTTTCTTGCAGCTTTTGTGTTAGAGTACTTTTAGGTTCACCGGAAGATAATGGGAAGTATTAGACCTAAAATATCCCGCCACTTCATTTGTCCTAGATTCCGTCGCTAGCACGGCCAGCCTGATATTGCCCACCAGCTCAATACTGTTTACTACCCGCTGAGCCAGCCCGGCCAGCTTGTTTGCCCAGCTGTGACAAAGTTGCTTTCATGTACGGAACAACTATTCCTGCTCCTAGAAAGTTGCCTGCCATCCCGGTGTAAACATAAGCGCCAGCAGCCGCCACAAAATCAGAAGCCGGCCATCATTGCAAAGCCAGCCAAGCCAGCCATCAATTCCCAACTAAAACAGTTTCCTTCTATTCCCTCTATTTCTTCCTCTTCCATTTCTTTTCGCTACCGAAGGGCACTATCACAGGAAACAGCACGGGTGCCACATACCAGCAGCGACTGCTATAGGGCACAGCCCACATGAAAGGAATGCCGCCCACCGCCACCATATCTGTAAGCACTTAGACAAGATATCATTTTTACTACTAATTATTATATTTACATATAACTTTGGCCTCTGCTCCTATCACGCCTTCCATCATATAACAATAACTATACTTCTAGACCTAAATATATACCTCTTAACTAATATTATTAATACTAATTAACTGCCTTACTTATCTTGTTAAATATAGGTACCTACAACCTTAACCCCATGAGCCCTAGTGTGATCGAGTGTCAGGATTGTAATACTCATGTGCTAAGAAAAGAACTAGTAATGACGTTGATTTAGAAAAAGATTTTAGCAAAAGCCGGGACTAAATCCGATTTTATCCTTTCCTCCCGTGCCCAAAATCTGCCCTCCTTTTCGGTGCTGGATGATAGAGAGACTGATTTCCAGATGTCTAAAACTATTTCGCAGAACATGTCTGTAGCTCGGCGAAGCCGTGCCTTTGTGACGTTAACTGCACACTCCTCACTAACCTTTCCCTCATTTAGAGACGAGCGATATGCTGCTAGGAATTTGTCTGAGGCCTTGTCCAACGCCTCTTTCATGAGCCTGAGCTCGGCATCCCAGTCCCCCATCCTGCCCTCCTCATCAAGTTCTGGTATGACGTCTCGAATGCTTGTCACAAGCATATCCCGTATCTTTCTAGCCTGCTCGCTTAGTTCCTCTGGCTGCGGCAAATAATCGAGGAGCATGGGAAGCGCTTGACCTGCATGCCCCCTTCCCGCCGACGACTCAATTGCTGCTTCAAGAAGTAGAGATAGGCCCCCAAAAGCTCTCTCGACCGTCTCAGACACTTCTTCCTGGAGAACTTGCCACTCAGCCAACCCCAGGTTGGGATCAAGGCTCTTTAAGCGTAGAACAAGTCCGCTGAACCTCGAGCACACTGTCTTCAGCCATGAGAATTTAGTTGATAGGAGGAGGTCCTTCAACTGAGAGAACTCATCATCGGTCCCGTGTTCAACAACTGGAAGGATATCGAATTGGAGAAATGGAGACCTCGGGATCGGAAGTGCGCCCAACGTTAAGGGGCTCCCCGCCAACAGAATTCCTTCTCCAAGCGTGCTCTTCAACTCCGTCCAGCGCTTCCCAGATCGGGACTGCGACACACTTGGGCCCGACTGGCCTTCCCCGGGAGTTTCGTCCAGCTGGATATTATCGGATGTGGGTGGAATTTTGGCGATAGCATCCAAGATAAGGGGTATCATGTCGTCTTTAGTATTTAAAGCATCGATCTGCGAAGTCTCGTTGGTGAGGGACTCCTCGCGACCGGATGTTCTTGATGCTTGATACTTGCCCATGTCACGATATCGTGTGCGGACCATCAAAAGGAGGGATAAAAGAGTCCTATTCTCCAGGGCGTGTGAAGGGTCTAGATGCCTGAAGGCATAGAATGCGGCAAATCCGAACACGCGAATAGCAGCTATCCGTTGCTGTTTCTCTGTCTTCGCCGGAAAGACACCGCCCGATAACACTCCCTCGCACCTCGTTCCAAGATCGGATAGTTGTTCCGGATAGAAAGTGGCCATGTGAGCAATTTCTCGGACTGCCTTGGCAATATTATCGTTTTCCATCGTCCCCGGAATATCTCGAGATACAGGAATATGCCGCCGCTGGCGTTGTTCCATCAGAGACGCGGCGAAAGAGAGAGATGTGCCACAGTCTACTAAGCGGTTGGCAGCCGTTTTTCCGATATTATACACCTCGGCGTCAAACTCTGTCAGGCCATCTTGGAAAAGCGTCGCCAAATGCAGAGCGTTGAGTTCTTTGGGTAGAGAGGATTGCCAGAAGTTCGTCCAAGCTGGAAGTTTGTCAATCGCAATGGAAGCGTAGATCCAAAGCGCTGTGCGAACACGTTTCAGTCGATCAATAAAGTCAGCTTTGGCGGAATCAGGATCTGCGACACCAGCCTGATAGAGAGAGAGTTGTTAGTGAGAGACTGGAAGAAATTAACGAAATGAGGACCGATAGCGAGAATGGGGATGAGGGTTCCGTGAACATACCGTCCAGCCATTTACTGACAACGTGATTAAAACGACCATTATACACAAGACGTATGTTCCCCGGCCTTCGGAAACCTTCCCCCCATTATTAGCCGCGGATTGCAAGAAGCGGAACAAGCAGAGTTCGATGTATCGGCGGCTGAACCAGGTCAGCGACTTGATAGTTTCCTCGATGATGGTCTCACTAGTGCAGTGAATGTTTGCAGGTAATAGGCGACGGAGAATCGGAAGTCTGGAATCAAAGAAGGCGACTCCAGGGGCTTCTGGGAGGCTGCAAAACAAGCAAGCAGTGCGCTTATGTTTAAAGTCAGTTCGGCATCGTACTCGAGGTATTTTAGAACAACTCACAATCCAATGATCCTTCTCTGGGTCCTGGGGGCCTGCTGGGAATGCAACAAGCCTTCCCAAAGGGTCAATTTCGACGAGCTTTTTCTCTGCTTCTCCTAGTTTGGATGCATTTGGCTTTTCAAATACATTCCCAGGGCTTGAGAAGAAAAGGTGCTGAAGCCCGACTGCACCAACTGCCCAAATTAGGTAACATCGTATTCCAAATGGGAAAAGAGTACCAGGAAGAGATTCCTTATGTTCTGCAAGCCTGCTCATCAAGTAGAACTGGCTTCCGGCCATCGATTCATCCGTACCAAGAACCCCGGACTGGCTTTGGAAAATGCCTGGAGAATAAGGAGTAAAAATACACCAGAATCAGCAAACGCTTCTCAGTAGGGAGCTGGCTAACAACTTACCCGCAAAGACGGATCCGCACTCAACGATATCTAAGAAGTGAGCCTTTGTACATGGCCCCCGCCAAACTCTAGAATTTTTCGAACTGGATAGGCAGGCATTACAAGGGATGCCTTCAGTGCACTGGAAAATAACATCCATCAGAAGGGCGCGGGGAATGAAACCAGAAGGGAGTCTAGACCTTAGCGCACCTTGATTCTTGATTTTCGGCAACGAATGCACACGCCTCTTTCCCGCGCTTCCTTTTGTGATTTTTTCTGAGCTACAGAAAGGGGGCCACATCTCCCACCCCTTCTAGCAGCTGGCAAAGGCTTGTGCTGTCTGGGGAGTGGATGGTTCTGTGGCATCACTTGGCCTAATGGTGTGGAAATACCGTGGGGTATCTCGTCACTTGCGGTATCCCCTCCTGAGGGCAGATCTAGAACCATCATTGTGTCGGGATCAGGCTGATGAAAGGTTCCCTCACTTGAGTCGACCATTATGTCTAGGGAGCCGACGTTTTCTGACCAAGCTCGTTAGTCCTGAGTATGAAAAGAGTCGATGAGTGGCAAATTTCGACGTACCAAGGTGTTGGGCCACCACCGGGTCTTGAGGTGATGGGCTGAGAACCAATGTCGGATCAAAACCATCCACAGGCGGCAGAAATACGTGTCCAGGGATATCACTGTATGCAGGAAGTAGAGGCATGAAGGTGAGGTCAGCACCGTCAATATCCATCGGCTCAGCAGCTAACATCTCAAAATCGAGTGCGCTCATGCTTCCCGGCCAACTTCCTCCGGCCTCCGGGAATGACGGAAAAGGAAAAGAGTGCACTGTTTGTGGGCCCGCAAAGTTCATCGCAGCTTCGGTACCCGTGTCCATAAAAGGACCTTCAAAGGCCGGGATATTCGCTGCACAGAACACAGCCATGTCAGTCTCTAAAGCCTCTACATGAGCGGGGCAACTGTTGGCAACGCACAATCACGGTCGAGGTCCATGAAATCTTGAACCACGGTGGAATCGGCCCCTTGCGGAAACACTACCTCGGACGAGTCAAGCGTCGTCGGGTTGAAGTCCGCACTGGGGGAGGGTTCAATATGTCGCGGCGGCGCTTCGGTATTATCAAGGAGTTCATCGCCTTCAACAAAAGGGGCAAAAGGGTATTCGGGAATGTTGGAAAAGTCCATCTTATTGAGCCAATGGATTTATTTTCTTAATGATATCCGGGCGGGAAATGCTCTGGGATGAGGGACGAACCTGCTCCTATATACTGCGATGAGGCAGGCTTTGTTACACGAAGCCGAACAGCTCCAGCCAATTGCAGGCATTATCGGTGAAGCCAAATTGACAGTGCCCCGCGGACGAGGATCCAATCATCCAATGGGAGAGCTGATCGGTAACTGGGATCAGGCTTGGGCTGCATGATCGCGGGGCTCAGCAGAAAGAGTAGCAGTACCTCGCTCAATTTACTGATTTAATGTTGTTTGCATGTACGAGTACCGCACCTCCTTGTCACTATACTCGTAGTCTCTGCCGGTCCGTCGAGAAGAGGATGAGGAATATGCGAAGCAGCCAATCGTAAGACCTGGCGCCGAGTAGGCATGTTTTCACAACATGGCTGCGACCAGGTTATAACGGAAATCGGTGTACCGAGGACCGGGGCCAAAAGTCCCGTCTTATATCTTAATAAGAGTGCATTTACAAAAGGGGGGGAGGGCATTTGCCTTTTAACCCTGGTCGCCCCAAAAGGAAATGTAGCGTGGAAGGTACATTCATCTCCTGCACGAATAATCCCAGGGCAAGATCATCATTGAAAAGATTCTAACTTGGGCTGAACGTTCCCGAACCAACGTAGGTAATTGGGACATCGGGACTCTGCCCTGTAATATAATACTGGATGTATACCAGCTTTCCGATCGATTGGGAACTATAAGACACATTCCATATCTCCAATACTATAGGAATACCGCAACTCCAAACCTTCGTGCCATTGAACATGATAGTCTAGTAATACCCAGCAATACTCTCAGATACTACTACCCAGCTACTTTGACCACCACGGTTACTTCGACCCCCGCGAGTTTCCACTCCATTATCATGATCCGTATTCATCTCTTCTCTTGAGACAGCAACAACATTCTCAGCAAATTCAAACCCCCCCTTTACAACAATTAACCTGTGACCGTGCGCGAATGCAACATTTCCCGCCTTGCTTCTGATTGAAGCTGTTGGGACATTGACTGAAGTACAGTTCAAGCCTTTGTCCGCTTTCCGCCACTCGCTGAGCGCAAAGAAATGCCTCCGGGCATGAGCAGTTAATGGTGGGGATCGCATTGTCTCCGGGATAGTTCCGCTACGGAGAGTTTTAAGGTCCGCGCTGCACACCCACATGTTGTTGTCAAGAAATACTAGAGTAGACGTCCCCACAAGCCTAATACGGCTGACATCACTGTGCATGAGCGGGCACTTCGTCAATGGCGAGGTTAGGGGATGGGCAGTCGGAAACGAGGAATTCTCGGGCAGTTTCGTGAATTATATGTACTTTGCTGTCCTTGTCGACGAACACCAGCTGTTCGCATAGGCTGGGAATAGCCTTGTCTAAGCTCTGCAGAGTCTAGTTCAAATCGAGCTTGACGGCACAGCGTAACTCGTCTAATGAAAGGGGACGAGAAGAAATGGTCGTCCGAGAAGGATAGAACGCGCGAGAGCCAGTCTACGTGCGTCTCCTTCGATCGAATGCACCATACGCGAGTACATATCGTGTAGTCCAGCTGGGACTTCGTTGAGAATCTCGTTCATAGCCTCTTCGGTCCAGGCATGTTCAAATTCTTGCAAAACAAGACGCAGCCATAAGAATGAGCCGTTGGCTTTCTGAAGGATCTTCTCGCACATTGCTTCCCTGTCCTCATCACGGTCCAAGCGATGCAATTCCGTCAGTTTCGTTGATAAGAACAATCGCATGTCGTCGGAAGTATCCGATTCAGATAATATGTACATGTCAACCCGTGGTCCGAGAGATGTCAGGCCACGATCAATGATATCTAGATTGCGGCTAGTAGCAAATACCCGAAGATCTGTTGGCAGTGTAGACAAAAACTTCTTCGTGAACAAGGCACTAAGGTTTGCGCATTCGTCGACTTCATCAAGAATCCAGATATGGTGAGACACTGAAGGTACCTTGAAAATACAACCGACAAAGAGCTTTCTCCATAGGCTCAAGTCATCCGTATTATCGATTACCACGCCTTCTCTTTCCAATTGAAGCAATTTGTCCATTATCTCTTGATCCTGGGCGGCCATTTGGAAGGCTAAGGACCGGAAACTGTCGTGAAGATGGGATTTTCCATCTACCGAATGTTTGTAGAAGAAGTAGCTGCAGTAGTCAATGGGAGACCTTGATTTCTCGACAACATGACAACTTAAGACTGACTTCCCTGAGCCTGGTAAGCCCATGAGCCAGAGGATATGTTGTGGAGAACCAGTTTTCCAAAAGCCAAAGCGTTTCGAGTCGAAGAACCAGGTGCCTGACCCGAATTCTCTCAAATCCTGGGGAGTGGCAAAATCTGCATCAACAGTACTATGGATGTCGAGAAACGACCTCGAACGCGCGAGTTGATTCGGCTGAGCGATCGGCCTTGGCACAAGTGATTCAGGTCGGGAGGGCCCCGAGGAGGTATTCTTGATGAGGTCGATGGCTGTGTCGAGGGCATTGCGAAGCATTCGATAATTAGGGTCCTTTGGAGTGTCGAACTTGCATACATGACTATGGTCTGCATACATTGGCGCTACCTCTTCATTCGCATATCCTAATGTTGCCGAATACTTATCTACCACCATTTTGTGGAGGAATCTTGACCTTACAGGGAGGGTCTCGTAGAACGACCAAAGACGCAATGCTGGTGCAACGTGGCGGAAATCATCGTTGATCGAAACCAGGGCCTGAGAGGTTTGTTCGAGGTCTCCAACGTACGACTTTTTGATTCCGGAGGTAGTGAGAATGGTATTAAGCATCGCAGCTAGATTGGATCCGTGATGCGGAGTGCCGAGGAAGAAGATAGAGTGGATACGTTTGGGCAAGCTCATGACACGTACGGTCCTTGCATGCTGAAGGATACGCCTTCTTGGCAACACAACCGCCCATGCTATGGCAGACAAGGACTATCCGTGTATCGCCGAGTCGAGTGGAAGGATCATTTTTCAAGGCGCTAAGAAGTGACGTCGAAAAGTCGTGAATTGTGAAACGAGTCTGTCGCCGTTCACTCCAGTCGGCGTCGTAGCCAAAGACGTGGATACGAACATCTTGAAACCCTTCATCCTGAGGAAGCCATTCCCGGGGCCAGAAGTGAGACGGATCTGGCGAGTATGACCATGACTTTCGACTGCCGCCACCAAGACCATGGACGAACACCATGTCGGCGATGGCGGTAAGCGGCGGTATCGGGTTGTGAATTGTCGTCAGTCCCAGAGGGCCCTTCACCTCGTCTAATACATCTGAGGTTGCTTGGCCGGCTCTGGATCTAAAAACGCGACGACGAATTACAGAACGACCTTCACTTTTCAAGCGAGACAGAAAGTCGACGAGAGATGTCCATCGTAGCTATCCTCGCGGAGTGGGGTCAATATTGTTGTGGCTGGGCGCCGGGCGGCACGCGAATTGGAATATCTGTCAACTTACTTGATCCATCAGTTACGGCCAACCTGACTCCTCCGTAGGGAAATCCGTTGAAGGACAGAAATGAATACTAGCTGTTAGCAAAAGAAAAGAACAACCCAAATCAGATCACCATCAGAACATCTCCAAAAATTCAGGATTCGAGCAAAGAGCCTTGCTTGAGCGGGTCCTCCATCCATTCACGAACGCCAATCGGGATGAATAATTAACCGTCCAAGATCCTGCAATGCAATATGCAGGATCGCTTGTCAATCGCAGGGGTGGTTGGTCTACGATGCCCTGGTTCTATCCTAATATCGAATCAATGACATTCACGAATCACCACCTGCAAACTGTTGCCCCTATACGTGACGCGGAGAGAAATTGAAGAGTGTTCCCAGGTAATATATTTAATTAATGGGCGTCAAACTGCTACAATGATAGGCTCGCTGGCCTTGGACTCAGTTCCCACCCCATTAATGATGAATTTACCTGTGTGATTTGCAACAAAAGACGGTGCCTCGTAGTCGTCCCGAAAGTCTCACAGAGACAAGTTGCTAAGCCGCCGTATCTCCTCAAGTGCCCTGGGTACATAAGTTAGTAGAGCTCTGCATCACAGCTTGATAACCAGGGTCAAGATCTGCATACATGTGTACAAAGGCCTCTTGTCCTGGGAATAGTGCGGCTTTGTGTAAGTTGAATTTCCTGATCGAAGCAGCTCGCGAGTATGGGGAGGTCGATCGTAAAGTTGTTCTGGCCCTGTATTTCCTTGATCAACGGAATCCGTGTCGTTCATAATGAAGTACATTTTGAACTCGCCCTTTTAATATTTCAGCTATGAAACCTCTCCCAGCTATTTCCCAGGCATGCTAGCATTCTGCATTCTTTCGCATCTCTTCTCCAAATCCCAGCAGCCTTAGGCCACAGGTCTTACAGCCTTCAGCATGTCTAGGACTTTTGTCTGTGCCATCCGCTTCCTTTCGTACTTCGAGTTAGGTGTGCTGCCTCTAAAGAGTACAGTTTTGGCATCGCCGTTTGCCACACTGCGGACACGCCTCATCGGTTTTTGCTATGTTTTTAGCTATGTTTTTATACTGGATAATTACATCCGCACTGTGAAGTATATTAGCAGTTCAGATCATTTCCTGATTGAGAGGTCTATGCACATACACATGTCCAGAGCGTCCGTCTCCTGGAGCGAACCTGGGGCCTTCTTCCTCTACAAACCGACGCACCATAAAAGAGTCCCCTTCGGCTCCTGGGAGATCAACCTCGGCATCCGATAGGCCCGCTGGTTCTGAATCCGACTCAATATCATTTTTCAGCACTGGTAGCGCAAAGAGAGCAAGCTGTTCTTGGTGCCCTGCTAGATGTTTCTTGAATTGCTTGGCAGAGATGGTTTTTTCGCGGAGGGTCGTGGTCCAACCATCACATAATGGACAATCCTCCGCCTTGAACCACACTATACTCTGCTTCCCGAGGTCTTGCAACGTCGTCCACTGGTCTTGGGACAATCCGGGATGGCTGTCGTGAATATGAGAATCCATTTCTGCTGGAGTGAGGGGCCCGACGCCACAGAGTGGACAGGTATAAGTTAATCTGTGCTGTTTCAGTTCATGCATGAACCAGGTATCACGATCAGTGAAGAATTTTCCGTCGCAATCTTTGCTTGCTGTACACACGTACGCTCGAAGATCGTGAAATGCATGCGCACTTAGGCAAGACGTGTTAGTGACTTTAACATGACCTGATGTTTTTTTTTCTTTCTTTTTTTTTTTCCCTTTACTCTTTAGGGATACATACATCCACGACTTCTCGCTTGAAAATGACTGCAGAGTAAAGCACAATGGGCATTCGAAAATTTCTCCGTCCATCGACAAATCCGCAAGGCGGGGTAGTCTGGTGCTATACGAAGTAGCTGTAGCCGTAGAGATGCTCATGGCTGCAGAGATATTCACAGCAGAAGCTTCGCCAGCCCCGACACTGTTTATCCAATTTTGGACAGCTGTGGGAGAAAAGGTAGTGGCTTTCGTGGATGCGTAGCCGGGGGGTGCGCCACGGTCGTCGCCGTCTTCCGGGCCGAGCCTGTCTCTGCGGCCTCGACAGTAGTTGAGGAACAGTCTGCGTCTAGTAATTGCCGTACCCAATCGCTGGCTTAACCAGTTTTGTGCCGCTTTGGGATGTTTGTCTTGGACATGCAGAATATCAAAAGGTGCGGCGGGTAACTGGCCAGCTTCCTGTAAGAATCTAGTAAATCGATCCCGAGGAGTTGACTTCCGGATGAGGATTCCGATCCGAAGAAGGGCACTAATTGCTTGATTTATGAGGTCGCTAATGAGACAGACTTCTTCAAACAAAGTCGTTGTCTCATCTGTAACGATATCCTCATCGTCATAATCAACGACCGAGTTGGCAGTCTTCACAGGCTCATCTTCACCAGCAAGCCTAGACCCTGCAGCACTAGCATGAGATCACTTCAGTGCCTCTATCACGGACGGACAATGACGTACAATCTTCGAGAGCCTTAATAATTTGATCTAATTGCCGGCTGACATACTGCCTGATGTCTTGGGCATCGGCGAGCCGGAAGTCTAACGAGAGTCTCCGTTCGGGAGGATGGTTGGCCCCTAAATTGCCTGCCCATATCTTGAATCGAAAATAATGGTCTTCAATTTTCGAATTTGGAATAGGAGCATCGCGTTCGCTCTCTTTTAAAGCTGAAATCAAGTCTGAGAACCGACTGTGAATGTAAGTTGTCTTTTCTGAGAGGCTCGTCATGATCGTCAACTTGCCATGATAAGAAGGGATGGGTTTGACGTTGAGGGGCAACCGCTAAGATGTGGCATTCACAAACTGACAACAGCATCCAAATCCCTCCAGGATTCCACTCATTATCCGCCACGTGGGGATCTTTGATTGGGTACCTTAAGACGTGTCGGGCAATCAGGACTAGGCTGTGGTTCATCTTGATGTTGCTTGACACACATCTGGGCTTCAGGCGGGGTATTAAGTAGATGATTCTCTCCCCCCTCCCCCCCAACTGTGCGATACCAACAGTCTACCACATCCAGAAAAATCATGACCAAATAAGTGGCCTACAACATGTCTGGGCTTGAGGTCGCCGGCCTCGCCCTTGCGACATTCGCCCTAGCCATTACGGCACTCGAAAACTACAAGGCCATTGCGGAGCGAGTTGGACAATTCCGAAAATTTGAACTCGAGTATAATAAATGCTTGAATGACCTGGAGTATCACAAACACATTTATTCATTCCATTTAAAGCAACTCTTGCTGCCTACGGTTGTGCCTGATGACAAGATTGACTTGCTCGTCGAGGAACCGGGTGGGCCTGCATGGAAAGATCCAACAATTATCGAGCCGCTGCGTCGGCGTCTTCACGGGCCCTCGTACGAATCCTATATCAAACATATCGAAAAGATCAATCGTGTGGTCGAAGAGATACATAAAAGCTTGGCCATTGGCGGCAGCCTTATCCCAGAGGAACCTAAGGTTTGCGATGTACGCCACTGAAGTTAAGCACCTGAGGCTGATTTACAAGACAGGGAAATCTCCATTCCCCTATGTCGTTAGGAGTCAAATCCGTCAAATCTTTGGCATTCCAAATGTATCGGGTCAAGTTCAGCAATGGCAAGGCGTCCCGACAGAGACTCTTTTCTGAGCTCGGGGGTTATTGCGAGAGGCTAGATAAGCTACTGAGATCTAGCGATGATCATGTCAAGTTGGTAAAAAAGCGAGCATCTCAAAGCCAATCCGATTCCATATGCAAGTGCTGGAAGCAAGCGAAAAGAGCCTTCCGCGCGGTAGCCCTTGCCTGGCAATGCATGTGCGAGAAACACCCTGCAAACCTGCTCCTTAGGCACCACATAAGTAAGAGGGTTGAGTTGCAAATGATATTCATGACCGACTCCGCATTACCATGGGCGGCTTGCAAGGCGAAAATCATCGGGGAAGATAACTCGATACCCATAGAGACAAGTCGGAGTGCAGTTGTCCCTAAACTAAAACGACCGATTGGAGTAGATGGGAATAGTTTTCCCACTAAATCCTTGCGGACGAGCAAGCACGTATCGTTTCTCAGGTCTGTCAATATCATTCGGAAGACCGACAGGCTCTAACTGACATCATATTAGTTCTCCCCTGCCATCAATTACGGTGACAGCTCCAAATATTGTCCCCCAGAGCAAATTTGAGCCTATTTCTAATCTCTGTACTGTTCTTCGACAACCTCTTGGCGCAGAGCATTGTCATGGGTACATTTCGGAGGATGAACATAAGTTTTACGTCTACGCATCCAAATGTTATGGTGGAGGACCGTTTTCCCCCGCTACTCTTGATTATCTCCTCAGTGGGAGTAACGAACCACGACTGACGCGCGTGAAGCGTTACAAAATCTCTTTGGCCCTCGCATCCTCTGTGTTACAGCTTCTGGACTCCCCGTGGATGCCCGAATCCTTCACCTTCGGCAAAAGAGACATTGTATTCATGCCTGATGCAGATGATCCCCAAAGTCTCGTTCTTGATCGGCCGTACATCAAGAAGAACTTGAGTGCAATATCAGGCCGTGGTGCGCAGGATAGTGAATCTCCGAGAGATAGAACCCCACATTGGTTCTCTGAACCACTGGGCTATCTGGGGATCTTGTTATTGGAGCTCTGTTTCGGCATGGTCCTTGATGAGTGGGCCAGAAAGAACAATCTTCGAGGAGAACATGACAACCAACAGAGCAGAATATTTGACACCCTTTCCGACTTTCGAGTTGCAAAGTCATGGCGCTCTCACGTAGAAGAGGAGGCGGGAGAGTATTACATGAGGGCCGTCGAATGGTGCTTTGAAGGGAATCGGTTCTCTATACCCGACTCTTGGAGACCTGATATGTTTCACGAAGTCGTACTCCCCTTACAGCGTTGCTGCGATCATATGTGTGGGCCTATTCAAAATTGATGATTGTTAGTATGAAGCATGGTTGGTAATACTTCAATACCTCGAAAAAACACGTTCTAGCATAAAATATATTAAGACACCAATTTCGAAATCTGGCGTACCGTGCCCTCAAAAAGTCGATGCACGGAAGTCTACGGACGATGTCCCGGGCGTATGTAATCTTAGAAGTACGCATCGTATTAGCAACTCAATGTACGGATAGACAAGTGAGCTAACTAAAGAAGGTTGAAAGTGAAGACGTTGGAAGTCTCGTCCGATTGGATTATTTCGGCTGGAGAAGGTGCAATTTGTTTTGCCCCGACATAGCCAGGCATGAAAGACGTGGTTCTCGTCTATCCTCGACGAATACTCGAAGGATATATGCTAGCTTCTCTTCGCTCTAGAGGAATGATGCAGAATCCCCCTACGTCAAATACCGAGGGCTGGAATTGGGGTAATTTCTAGACTTTTTTCATGTCGTCGACATCGATACGCGTCCGCATGTGACCCATTTCTGTGACTCCTTTAGCCCGATATTTTAACAATAGAAAGATTGGTCTAGAGTTCTGGAATCCGCTTCAGGAATCTGTGTCACCAGTGGCTTCGGTACATATTTGAAAAAAATCGGTTGGGAAGCAGACCACACAAGGTGTCTGATGAGGAAGTGTTGGCTTGGCGGAGCAAGATACAAGGCAGGTGCAAGTTCCCTCATCGGAACCGCTCGCGCCCTATCGTAACCCCCCGCCGCCTTAGAATCACAGCTACTCACAAGCGAGTCCTACCTAGCGACCAGGTCGATCGTGTTGTTGTTACGCCACGCTTAATTCGAAGTTTTTAGCTTTCTCCTTTGTGCTGCCTGGATTAGCAGGTGTTGCCAGTTGGCGCCACCTTTAGCTATCCTTCACGCTATCCCCTTTCAGAAGATGCGCTGTCCAAAGCACATTTACCTTATTCCAACCTACAAGAAAGTAGGAAATACAGGAAATCCGCTACCTATAGACCTTAGCCATACAGTACTATCAGAACCCTCAAAGTCAATAAGATCTCAGGGATTTAACAGATCACACAGGAGTCAAGACAGTAAGGAGGCCAGATCAGAGCCACAGCCTGCCAACAAAGGGGAAAAACCTTAGAAACCTTAAAATACTTCCTTCTAGGTGTGAGGTCAGGGAGGTTTATCTAGACCTCATATAGTGGCTCCTAGGCCACAAATAGTTGCCTTTCAAAACCCCTTACTAAATCTCTCTTACATGATAGTTTGGTGATTGTAAAAGATGGTGGTGGTGGTGGGGAATATAGAATAGATCTTTATGAGGATGGACCCTCTAGCCTATCCTCAATCTAATATATACAAGTCCGGGACCTTTCTGTGTTGGCCAGCTCCGAGGAGCTGTTTCCAGGCGATACCGTGAGGAGGCACAGAATCCGATTTCATCACGCAACAGCAGGCGTGTTTGGGAGCAACCTACGTCTCAGGCGCACCAGAGTAAGTATCCACGACGGACCCTCACTCCAGTGTCAGCAGAGTCCAAATTAGTCTACCAAGTATCTCCAGGGTAAATCCTCAGGGCCAAAGGCCAAGGGTACAATGTTCACGTAGTTAGTTGAAGAGCGTCGGAGTGAATCAGGAGTGAGTAGCATCCATCCTTGATCCTTGAGGCATCGATGTCAAGAGAAAGGGCCGGGGGAAGGGGGTGGTTTGAATCTCTACACACCGGCGTACACGTACACTGAAAATGTAAAAAAGAAGTATAAAAAGTCTCAATACCTTCAATGCGTCTAGCAACCTACTTCGTACCAAAATGACATTTGACCGCTCATTTAATTGAGAGCAAGCCAAGCAATCCAGTCCCCCACCCATCCACAGCTGTTGGTGAGGAAGAGGAGGCTGTAACCTTGCATTAGGTATCACCATCGCGCAAGTTTCCGTAGGCTAGGTGTGGATAATACTGTCCCATCATGCAGAAATCCGCATCCAGCTACAATTGACAGGGATGGGGAGACATTTCAGGGACCCCACATCACAATTCTGTCGACTAATAGTTGCGCATTGCAGCTAATAATATAAAAATATTACCTATTTTTCAATGTTAAGCTTGGGCTTCGGTGTGGGGGAGATCACGTCCAGAACCCATGGTCCCGGGGTCCGGGGGTCCGGAAGCGAGGCTAAGTTGAGCCAGAAACAGTGTCCGCGGGGATCAGTTCCAACATATTTGTATACGAAGTACAATTAATCCCCCCAAAACAAACCCCCTCCTTGCTCCCCTCCCTTCCCGAAGTGGTTGTATATGAGCAAGTTTTCGCAAGTTTTACAAAACACCCGTCCTCATTGGACGCCCTGAGCAAATAAATATGCCACATATCACAGACCTCCCACACCTTCCCGCTCTTACTCTTGGAGCAAGGAAAGTGAAGTCAGGGTATTTAGTATTTAATAACAAATGGGTGTCTGCGTGGAAGACTCCAATCTTGTCCCGCTCCTCTCCATAATGCCATCGCCAAACCTGTCCTCTTTGAAGTGATTCGCAATGCGTACCTCTTCGGCTTTGGTCTTCTCATGCCTATCCGCCGTGGCCGCCGGTGCCTTTGCCGGCATGGGCGGCGCGATCCAGGAACCGGTCTGTGCCTACGCCTGTCGCAGTGCCATCTCCTCCTCCACGCTCGTTTGCACTCCGCCAATGGACCATTCGCATGGTTCAAGCCATACCGACATGACGTCTCCAGACTGCCGTGGAAGTGACACGGCTTTTCTGACCACATTGGCCTACTGCATCGCTTCCAGGTGTCCCGGCGTGCCAATCTGGCAGTTGGAACGATATTGGGCCGCTCAAGCTAGTGGTAGTCCTACTGTCCAGGCTAAGTGGGACTACCGTTCGGCTCTGGAGCAAGTCACTACGCCCCCGAGTGTTACCTATACGAGGGGAAACACGCTCAATTCCACTATGCTGGTTTCGCAAGAGTCGTGGGACATTTATAATACCTTTCTTCCCGTCTTGGATGGCGGCTCTGTTCTCATGTATCGATATGCGTATGGATCGCTCCCTCTCTTCTCTCTCCCCTCTCCCCCCACCCATGAATTGTTTCGACCTACCCTTTACGCTTCTGATACCATGTGCTGACGTCCCTCGATTCTAGACTTATTATTGTGGTCGTCGGCTTTGCCACTCCCATTGCCATTACACTTCTTTCTCGTCTTCCTTTCGTGTCCGGCTTCGTCGACCTTGTCAATCCCTACCTAGTATGGCCGTCCATCATCGGCCGGTATCATGTACGGCCACTGCCTTGGCTCCTAGGAAACCCACCCACGATGGGACAAGCCATGTACATTGTCGGGTTTTTCATCCTGAACCTCGTGCTCTCCTTCGTCGGCTACGAATCCGCCCAGCCCCACCCATGGGGATACAATCACCGGGGCGAGATTTTGGCATACGCCGGATACCGCACCGGAGAGTTTGCCTTTGCGCTCCTACCATTGACGATTCTCTTTTCCGGACGAAATAATATCCTCCTCTGGCTCACGAACTGGTCTCACTCAACTTTCATGCTCCTCCACCGTTGGGTAGCCCGTCTCTTTGCTCTACATACTATCCTCCACTCCGTCTTCCTCCTCGCAGCACGAATCCAAACGGGAACTTATTCGACGGATAAAAACCTACCCTACTGGCAATGGGGAATCGTAGGCACTGTTTTCGTTAGCGCCATGCTTGTTTTTGCGCTCCTCTGGTTTCGCCGCTTAAGCTATGAGGTATTTCGCATCACCCATATCATCATGGCCGTATTTGTCGTCGTCGGAAGCTGGTACCACTTGATTCTCCGATTCGGCTACGGCGGCGATCACGAATATTGGCTCTACGCTGCCGCTGCTGTTTGGGGCTTCGACCGCATTCTCAGAGTCCTCCGCATCGTAAAGAATGGCGTGTGCAGGGCCACCGTAACAGAGGTTGGCCCGAACCACGTACGCGTCGACATCACAGGAGCTCGGTTCAGTGGTAAACCCGGATACCACGGATACATCTACTTTCCGACAGTGAATCCCCTTCGTCCGTGGGAAAACCATCCCTTTTCTACAAACTCCACGGGTCTTCTACGCTCTTACAAAACAACTTCCTTGAGCGACTCGCCGATCCGTTCGTCCGATAAACAGGAGGACGAGACCGCAATCAAGACATCCGAAGTGCTTCCCAGCTTAATCACTAACGATGGGATTACCCTCTACATCCGAAAATCCACAGGCATGACCCGCTCGCTACGCAAAGCCGCCAGCCTCCCAGTCCTTCTTGATGGACCCTATCCCAACAACCGTCCCGATTCCATCCTGAACTGTGACCGTGTGCTACTTATCGGCGGTGGCATCGGTATCACAGGGCTCCTAGGCTTCCTTCCGGCCCATAGAAATGTAAAGCTTGCGTGGAGCGTGAACGAGACTGCTCAAGCAATCATCGAAGACTTGAGTCCTGTGCTTGAGAGTGTCGCGGATAGGGAGATTCGAATCGGCGACAGGTTGAACGTAGAGGCACTGGTAAGGCAAGAAGTTGCGACGGGGTATGAGAGGGTTGGAGTGGTGGTTTGTGGACCAGGTGGACTGTGTGATGATGTACGTGCTATCGTGTCGAGGCTTGGAAGGCACGAGAAGACGGTATTTGAGCTGGAAGTTGATGCTTTTTCTTGGTGAGAGAGGAGAGAGATGCAAGGTCCTTCCTCTTGCTCTTTTTAAGATGATGTCAATTTGTCAAATTGTTTAGGCATGGAAATCAAATCAACCATCGCTAAGTAACGAGTAATACAACTATTTGAGCCCCCTCATGCGCCGAACTACTGCTTGGCTCAGGACGTGTTGTGTGGCCAAGGCGGAGCGAGTCACCTTCTCCCAGCATCAGCTCGACGAGGCGCGGTCTAGCACGTAGCGATCCCATGTCAACCGCCCAGATGCAGATTCATCCCTGCAGGAACGCTTAGCGAGCGCAAGACTCTAATCTCTGGGTTCGCCTGGAAATGTGACCGGGGGCTACTTGTCCCTGCAATCCCCAGGTTCCCGGAGCACGCAACTTTGGTGATTCATGAGCACGAGGTGTTGATTGTAATCGTATATTGTATCTCGTAAAGAAGAAGTTCAATAACCGGGTCTACAAATACTCTCCCAGCTCCTGATACTATACCGGTCATGTGCGGCTTGATACCCCATTAGTGGTGGCCTACAGTGACCATAGCGACCAACCTGGCTCTTACATTCGTCCGGGAATATTAGGACCGAATCTAATGAATGATGATTACGGAATAGGCGGTGGTGACAGGGCTCCTTAGTTCTTGCTGCCTCGCAGGCGCGCTATAGGTACATGTATTCCCGAGGGGAACAACCTTGAGCAACATCCCCCCCAATAGAAGATGCTAATGATACGTTGATTGAGCATATTACGATATATTTAGAATGAGAAGGTTACGCATGAGGGTTTTCCTACCATTTATAGGACAGACAAGGTGGCGTTGCAGTGCAGTCGGTGCAGCACGGCATTTATTCCCTAAGGGTATGTCATATATGTAGAGCATACCTGATGAGGGGTTGGCACCGGATGGTGAGAAGATCAGCATCCCTCATGTAGGTTATTAAAATAGATATGTACTGGCCAAAGGACCATAGCCGGTGGGCTTTTTCGTCTCAGTGACCATGTTCTCCTCTGGATACCGGACGTATGGGTAATATTTCTATATATAGGGTAAACGAACGTTTGGCTGACATTCTGTCGACACTCCCTCTCTCTACGGCGGCCTTTCTAAAGTGTTCATTCGGACAAGAAGAATGAGTGAATATCACGAATCAACCATCCTATCAGGCGGGGAACCGGGGCAGAACGAGCAAAATTCCGGGTTTCCCTACCATACTTTGACAAGATTACTCAAGTTCACAAACGAGGACGAAGAGTTTTGGTGGCGAGCCACCGCCGAGTCTCTCGGTCATTTATTATCAACATGCCGCTACAGCAGCGAAGACATCCTTGCCCACCTCCGCTGGTACCACCGCTTCATAGTCCCAGCACTAAGTTCGTGTCCAAGGCCCGGAAAAAAGTCACAATTCGCACCCTGTCCTGTTTTCGACGGCTCCTCCTGCGAGCACAGCATAAACTGGAAAGAGCTAAGCGACAGTCGCACTGTTCGCTTCACCATCGAAGCGACCGGGCGCCAGGCCGGGACTGCAGCGGACCCGTTTAATCAGGAGGAAACAAAGAGTCTCTTGAGAAAAATGGCGCAAGAGGTCCCAGGTATGGATTTAAAACATTTCGAAATCTTTGTGGATGAATTCTTCTTCTCGAGTGGCACGGCCGAAGCGTTGATCCCTACAATCCCCCCAGGGACACCATCGTCGCAGGTCTGGGTGGCGTTCGATCTACTTCGTGGGAAGATAATGGCAAAAGTATATTTTATGCCCATTCTGAAATGGATTCAAACGGGAATCCCGACTAGAGTACTAGTCTCGAGGGCAGCGCGAAAGTGCAGTGGTGAATACGGCACTTACGACGCCCCGATGAAGTTACTCGACAGTTATCTAGAGTCGTTCGTACCCGGAAGTAGCCCGGTCGTGGAGATGGTCGCTATAGACTGTATCGACTCCCCGGACTCTCGAATTAAAGTCTATCTGCGAACAGACGTCAACACTCTCGCCAAAGCCAAGAACATATATACTCTCGGCGGCCGACTTTCTGGAAAAGCCATTGACGCTGGTCTCGAAGCGTTGACTGAACTGTGGCCGATTCTTTTCCGCTTGGAAGGTAACGACTTCGAAAATGCAGAGGTGTTCCCCAGGGGATCGTACTGTGGCTGTGCGGTAGAGATGAAGGGTGGCCATGCGGGGCCGGGGACGAAGATTCATATCCCGGTGAGGAAGATTGACGGCACAGATGCGCAGCTCTGCCAGTCGCTGTCTGCTTGGTTTGCAAGACGGGGCTATGGGGACTTTGCTGCGACGTACGAGGAGAACTTGAGGGCTGCCTTGTAAGTTGCTCGAAGACTTCCGTCCTAAAACGTTTGCTAACCCGTTGCAGTCCCGGTCATGACTTTGACACAACGAATGGAACGCATACATTCGTTTCCTTTACATATACGAAGAAAACGGGTGTGTATATGACCATGTATTACTCGACCAAGATCTTTGGTGTTCAAATGAAGAAGGATTACTGGAAAGGCTACGACAACCTGTGGAGTGAAGCGGCCGGGAACAGTATCCTTGGGCGTAATTGATTTGCTCGGTCTTTCAGGGCTGGGAGTGTGTCACCGGTTACATAGTATTTCATTTGAGTTCATTTTTTTACGTTGAAATTATCCCTTTGCATTCAAGCTGTGGGTAATCTATGTTGGAGACCTCATACCAATAGGACTACACGTCATCAAGATCAAGACGGTCTCTCCCTTGTTCCCCTGAGATGCAGGTAGGCCATCTCACAAGACCGTAGCATACTCAAGCTTCCTCAGCTTAACATAGCAATCCCTGGGCACCTCAGTCGCTCGATCCACTACTTCAAAGTTATTCAGTTGCTCTCCCATCTCCTGAAACTCGAAGCTCCAGACCAGCATTGTCAGCGCGATGCTCATCTCGAGGTACGCTAGTCTCCGGCCGAAACATGCCCGCGGACCACCTCCGAAGGGCAGGTTTGGACCCGAGTTTGGATTAAACACCTCCCCTTTGTCCCTCTTCTCAAGCCACCGCTCGGGTAAAAATTCCGCAACGTCTCTGGCCTGCCAAACCCCGAACCGGTCCTTGACGAGCCTTCCGCTTTCCGACCGGTGTTGCTCGTCAATCTCAAATGCCTGTTGCATGTAGCTCTGTGCATTAGAGAGGAAGAATATCTGCGTGCCTCTGGGAATAGAGTAGCCCAGAATTTGCGTGTCAACGAGAGCTTCGCGCAAGACGACGGGCACGATATGGCTGTGGCGGAATATTTCTTCCGTGACGGCGTCGAGGTATGGTATCTGTGTCTCGGTTATTTCAGAAATAGTGGGGAGGCGCTTCCCGGAGCGGGCCGAGGCATGGGTTGCGTGCAAATGGTCACGGAGACGGGATTGCACGCGCTGATATCGTGCTAGGTATTTCACGGACCAAGCGGTGGTGGTGAAAGTAGTGTCGTGTCCGCCGACGATGAAACCAAACAACTAATCATCATAAATGAGCCCGTTAGCGACTTCGTTTGGTTCGAAACAACTCTCCAGTCCTCCACAGAGACGGCCACTCACCTCGTCATAGATTGCCCTCTTATGGAAATCGGGTTTAACACCACCTCTTCTAGCGCCATCAATCTCCCGTAGCAGTATTTGATCAACTGCACATCTCGGTTTCTGTTTCTCTGCTGCATCCTGACTTTCCGTTCTCTTGAGCCCGCGCTGGATGCTCTCCTCAATCAGTCTCTTTTTCAGGCCCAGCGCTCGTCTAGAGCGAGGTTTATGAAGATAAAGCCAATTGGTAACGCTCGGGAGCGGCGACTGAAATGCGATGCCGATACTGTTGATTAGGTAGACACAGGCATCCAGTTCTGGATCCAGCGGCAAACTCGAGAACGAGAACGTCCCACCTTGTTGGTGGTTGCTAGTCTGTTGGCTGTGGATCTTTATATGGGCGATTTGTTTCGCGAGCATGGATTTTTCTCGTGGAAAATCGAACACGACCGCCATTGTAATATCCAGCGCAACCATGAACACGTCCAAATCAGCTCTGAATGGCGCCCCATCTGCGTATCTGGTCTTGAGGGACCACAGCTCCACAAGCGAAGCCAGGTGTTCGTAAACTTCCGGCGCAGACACCTACGTAGATCATCTTCATGAGCCTGTATATCCCCACAGCAAACACCCCAGAAACCACTAACCTCGTTTAGAAAAACAGGCGTCATGAGATCCCTCACCAGCTGCTTATTATGTCGAAACTGAGGATCCGCCGACTTCATATTGATATGACTCGACGGCATTACGCCACCAAAACTATCCGTCGTCAAGCTACTCCGATCGAACTCTTTCGTGCGACGCGTCATGATGTCGTAGGCCTCCGTGAAGTCGCTCACGAGCACCCAGGGTTTGCCAAACGGGGCGACGAACACCTGGACGATGGGCGAGTTGTGGATCGTGAATTGGTCGCGGAGCCATGAGCGCATGCGTCCGGCGTTTTTGAGGCCTGGATTGTCGCCGGTAATTCGGCTCGCAGACTCTCGGTTGTAGGGGATTCCGGGTATGGGTTTGGGTAGTAGAAGCCATCGTAAAATAAGAGAGAGAAGTAAGAGCACGCAGGAGAGAACAACTATCATGTTTGCCGTGAACATCTCGCATGTAGGAGCAGTAAGAAACCGATAAGTAGGAAAAATGATGCCCAGACTAGTTTCCACAAGGAGAGGAAACACTACCTGCCAGGACCAATGCCGCTGAAAATGAAGCACGAGTACACAAACATTCGTGTGGCAGGACGAGCAGAAGCTGGTCGAATTGCACAGGCAGGAAAATGATTCTCTAATCCTACAACGGGGTAATCATCCAACCAGTGATCATACATGCTGTTCCGCTGGGCAGGTAGTAACACGTAATAGACACATTCGACCATGTAAGGAGGGAGTCACTATAGCGTACAGATCGTGGAAAACATACATGTCACTCCTCAACAAGGCCTACGCGTCTCTCAGGAATTAGTATAAGTAGCCACCGTTATGTCAAATCCTGCAATCCAAGTTCCCTTTCTACACCACATCCCAGCGCTCTAACATTACCCGCACACTCTGTCTATGTTAGGTCCGAGGGGAGAAAAATGCCGACCAATCTGATGCCATACTTCTCTGTGGCTACCGTCAAGGTCAATCCGGACAAGATCGACGAGGTAACCCCCCCTTCATGCCGGGTAATTGAGCAAGTTTCTGACAGCATCTCCAAAGGTCATTGCATGCTTTGAAGAAATCGCCAATGCAACCAAGAAAAACGAGCCAGGGGCTGAAATATACCGGTACTTTAGGAAGAAGGGATCAAACGAGTTTATTTGGATTTCAAAGCAAGTATCTCGGTAGATGGCTCCTACCCCGGATGTACTGACCTCTGATTATCAAAGGTTCGAGAGCTACGAAGCTTATAAGCAACACATGAACTCGGCACACCTGCGGGACTGGCTCAAGAGGTATCCCGATGATCCAAAGCATTCGAACCTCTATGTCGAGGATTGGGTATTCCATGACCAAGATGAGGGATTGGCTAGTGGCTTTGAGCGGGCCTGATGGACGCGAGGGTACCTGTTCCATCTTATGTCGCGCGTGCGGTCGAGGGTTGAGCAGATTAAAATTAAACCCTGTTCACTCCCGTTAATATCAGGCCTTGCCACCCACCACCTCCCATGCAGAGAGCCGACGACACCATCACTTCACACGCGAGCTCATCTTCAGGTCGATGGCCTCACCAGACTGGAGAAGTAGGGAGGAATGCCAGACCGGAAGCGTGATGGCTAGAAATATCGGGAGCAAATACGAGCTGAGCATGTTATTATGGGATATTATTGCAGAAGTGCAGACGCAAGGACAAGTTCAGGGCCAATTCAGACGCACAAAAGAACCTTCTCACCCACCCCGGATTCCGTGTTCATGCGGCCGCGGCCTCTTTGTGCTACACAACATCACATTTTCCTATTTCCCCAAGCTTTGGCCCTGCCCCTCCCGAATTCTTCACGTCGGCTAGCTAAAGGTGGACTTGATACTACTCTTTCCTTAGCTTAGATTCAGGGGTGTCGATATTTAGAACTGGGGTGTATTCCTTCAGACAGTAAAAGAGATACTTGGTACTCTCCCATAAACCACACATCACATTCTGACCTCTTGCTGAGCGGTAATTGCAGCCAGCTTAGACTCTTAGTAAAATACAAAAGCTCGAACCTCGATGCTGCGTCTCGGAATACCCGATCCAGCCTCGCCCAGATCAAATGCACAATGAGGCACAGCGAGCTCTTGGCCCTTTTCCGAGTCATAAGCATTAAAAATGGCAACTTCTGAATCCAGCTGGTCCGGTATCCAGTACCACTTGTGATTCGGGCTGTGGTAGACCTGGAAGACTTCGTTGGCCACGGTGGGGAACACTTCATCGACGATATAGAGATCCTTATCACGATCGACACTCTTAGGGTCGCAGTAAGCCATGGGGAAGTCCCGGCAGGGACCAGTGAGCGGCTTCCATATACTGCGATGAGTGCATTAGCGATGACTCGAGAATGGGGAGGGGGAGGAAAAGGGTATCTGAGTTGTGTATACTTGATAACCTGGTACCGTCGGCTCATAAGCTTCTCTCTATCCTCCCCAAAGTACCTGTCCAGTCTCCCATCGAGTTCCGCCGTGGTATAGTCTTTCATTAATGAGTGGCTAATTTTAAGAGTAGGAGAATGAGAAGGAAACTCACCTATATGTGCGGACAATGAGGGCTGCGACACCTCATCGTTTTCCTCACCAGGATTTCTCCTCGGAAAGGACGCTGCGCGCTTTCTCAGCATCCAGTCGAAGACTACCACGTCCTCGGCACCGAGGGCTTTGCAGAGGCAACTATGGAGCTCAGGGAGAAATTCCTTTTCGATCCACTCGTCGTCATCAAAGTTCTCCGGCCTCATCTGGCTGCTGTCTATCGTGGCCATGGTGATACCGTGCTCTGACCAGCTCAGCCCTGCCGTTCTTAGGTTATGTATTTCGATTCCCGAGCGGGCTTTGATAGTGAAGTTGTTTTGGGGGAAGCCTGGTGGAGCTGTATAGTGAAGGATGTAGCCCTTCTCATCGGGGTTGGCATTGTCGTTCCTTTCGACGTATCTGATGGCGGCTGTAAGTGCGTCTGCCATTGTGCAATCTGGAGCTTCAGATTCGGGGGTTCTGTCTGCTCAGGAGATGTGCGAGAGAGAAAATTGAGACTCCCAGTCTGCGCCTAGTCAAGAGATAAATGTATTTGAGCGAAAACGTGCTTTGATCGAGAAATACGGGCGGATAGGTAACTTCTAGGACCCGATATTTCTGCCACCCATGTGCATGTCGTGCATGCATGCCTGCATGCAAGCCTCTCAGAAGAAGGTGCTTGTGAACACTGAAGCATTCGAAGCCTGCGCGCATTTGAGAGATTTATCGGCCGCATTATATACACCCTTTCAATGTCGTTCGCAGTTACTGAAGACGGCAGCCACCCACACAGGAGTGCAGTTTGTCGCATCTCAAAAGTGCCGGGTTGTTTTTGTTCGGCTCAAATGATGATACAAACACGAAGATCCGGGGCCTGCCCGAGGACCGTGATATTCGAGAGGGTGGCGGGAGTTAGAGCAAAATATCGGCAAAAAAAAAAGGGGGGGGGACATCCTCTCCTTCAGCGTCTAACGTGAAAGTATTCCTCTGAGAGGATGAAAATGGGTCGAAATTTAGATATATAAATGCCACCCAGAGCAACTCGGAGCCCTGAACCAGTTTAGAGCATCGACATCGCAACTCTCACTCTGATTAAGCCACAACAATCCTAAACAAACCCAAAAAACGCAAAACAAGATGACTCTGGCAAGCAAGTCCCAGCCCTGGAAGAATGTCTGGCCCCCGCCGGCCGGCACTTCTGACCAAGCCGCCATCCCCGACGGCCTCTCCACCGAGGAGGCCACCAACCAACGTGCCTACGGAAGCCATGCTTCGAACACCAAGGGGAAGATTGTCCATATTTCGCGGAAGTGAAGTAGGTGCTCTAAATGGTCCAAGACAGGAATTTAGCTAACTCACTTCCAAAGTATTGGAGTAGCAGTCGTCATATCTGGGAGACATATTGTGCGGAAAGGAGGCTATAGATCGCGCCAAGTTGATAGCTTCAATTTAACATATCGTTGTCCATCGTTCTGGCCTTGGTTACCAGTCGGGTTTACCGCCCACGTGCTAGTCCGTCGTTTGTGATTCCGGCGCTTTTTGTTACCAGTAGCTCGTAATCATCCCGAACTCTCATGCATACAAGTCGGTAAGTCGCCGTATCTCCTCAAGTGCCCTAGACGAAGTCGGTAGAGCGCTGCATCACAGCTTGATAAACAAGGTCGAAACCTTCATACATCTGTAAAAAGGCCTCTTGTTCTGGGAAGAGTGCGGCAGCGTATAAGTTGAATTTCCTGGCTCATAAATGTCAGACTGAGCTAGGAAATCACAGTCACAAAATCAACCCACAATGCGTATAAAGCGATTCGATCATCGTAATCTTCCCTGGGTTCGGAGACAGGAATGTGGGAATGATACGCTTGGAAATAATCCTCAGTAAATCTATTTCGTTCTGGTCGCCAATTTCCGAGCTCGTCTATTAGCTGACCCTAGGTTAGAGATATGCCCAAATTGGAGCCTGAGATAGCATTGTGAAGAGGACGGACACTCATTATGGGCCCAGAAACTTGCGGGGTCGAAGACGATTCCCTCCTTGGTGCTCTCGTCAATTATGCCAGCGTTTCCGCACCACAAGTCTCCATGAACTAGTGAAGGTTGGATTTTCCTTCCACCGCTCTCCAAGGGACCCAATAGCCTCGGCATAACCTTGTTGAACAATGCGGGTTGAAGAGCATTGAGTTCCTCACTAGGGCCTGCTCTCTCTTCTCGAACCTTGAGGACTTGTCGCATAGCATTGCCGAAGAAAGTCTCCCAACTGTCGCACCACGTATTTTCTTGGGGAAGATTGCCGTTATACGTCGTGCAAGGGAACCCGAACTTGCCTTCTGGTGGCGTGTGGTGCGAATGAAGTCGAGCGAGTTTCCCACAGAACAAAATCGGTTCTGGGACACCTCCCGTGAAGTCATAAAGCTTGCACACATAAAAATGAGAGTCTGGGTCGGTCTTGAAGGTGCCCCAAGCAATTGGATTTGGGCAGAAATCTGGAGTCAAGGTACAAATCGCAGATGTTGCGGCAAACTCTCCTTTCAAGGCCTACACTCCATGATGGCCCTTCGAGATCTAATAATGATAGGTGGTTAACCACTTAACCACCTAGAATGCCCCTGTCTAGACTAACCGACGAAACTTACCTTCATAAAGTACCTATCCTCTCTCCCATCTGTATTGAGTACCTTGATGCTCATGGCTTGGGCTCACGCAGATTTGCCACGCCTACTGACATCCAATACCCTGGCAACATTGGGAAGAGCTGACTTGCGCCCTCTGTTACCCACTTCTTGTCTCGCGTATTGATGTCCTTTCTAACTCGGCTTACCCCTTAGTACATTCGGATCGATCTGGTCGCTCCCACCATCCACTGTCTTTGAGACCTGTTTCAGAGGGTACTGCCAAGGGAAGGACAATGAGTACGATTGAACTCTCGCTCGACAATAGGGAAATATTTGGCCCATGGTCTAGAACACTCCAGATTTAAAACCAACTGCGCACCGTCGAACCAAGTAACATAGTGCTAGTCGGTGTGGGAGGTTGAGGAAGTGGATCCTCTATCTACCATTGGCTCCCCTCTCTGCATCAAATGGAGAAGGGGGGTTGGTAGCGCAAAGTCTTGGTCTCAACCTGTTGCTCAACCTGTTAATTATTTTAATAATTTTTAAACCCAACAACAGGCATCATGGAATCATGGACCTCCCCCTGTATTTCAATCTCGCGAACGGCCAGAAAATACCGGCGGTTGGCCTAGGGACTTTCCAGGGAGATGAGGGGAACACGAAAGTTAAGGAAGCTGTCAAGCTGGCCCTACAACTTGGGTACAGGCACATCGATGGAGCTACTGCGTATAGGAATGAGAAAGAGATTGGCGAGGCCATTAGAGAGAGCGGCATCCCCAGAGAAGAAATCTTTGTGACGACGAAGCTGTAAGTAAATGATTCTCGAGTTTTCGTTCTTCTCTGAATAGAATGGAAAATGGCTCAGTGCCCAAACTTAGCATGAGCCCGCCGATGTTGAAAGGGCTATCGACTTGTCTCTGAGAGACTTACAACTTGACTATAGTAACTATGAACGCTAGTCATTCCAGGCGTAAAAGGCGTTTCAGCTCACATAACTACCTTCAGTTGACCTATACTTGATGCACTGTAAGTCCGCTTCGAGAACAGTCTGTCTTTCGGGAGAGTGAAACTTATGTGATATAATAGTTCCCCATGCTTACAAGGCTGGAGAAAACAATCGGACTATCCGACATCCAAGTGGTAATGGAAAGGTATTCAAAGCTGATGGGACAGAAAGGTGTCACGGCCCGGCCGCGACTTGGGCCGCATAAAGCGGTGAAGCACGGCAGAAAAGAGAATGACCACGTGACAACGGGTTGATCGAACGAAAGGAGTTCGATTGATCAAACGAAAGGAGTTCGATTGATCAAACGAGAGGAGTTCGACTGATCGAACCAGACCTACGGAAGATGGATGGAAGGAATGTCTATATAAACTACGAAGCCCGCCGTGTAGCTAGTATGTTCTTCCAGACTCTTCAGTAGTCAATTCAAGTACAACTACACCCCTACACTTGAATACGCACCTCATACCTACATCTAGTGAATACTGATCGACTGCCTCACTTACTTCTTAAAACAGGCACCCACGGCCCTTACACTACTGTATTCCATTGATCAACCGGACCCCAGTGTTAGGATCGTAACAAAAGGGAGAGGCCGTTTTTGATACTGACCAGTTCCAGCCTGTGATGGATTATGACCTCTCGCGAAGGTACCCCGAAACCTGGAAGGCCATGGAGCGTCTGGTTGATCTGGGGAAAGTCCGGTCAATTGGCCTTTCAAACTTCAATGTACTAAAGACGAAGCGTATCCTTGAAGTCTGCAGGATTATTCCAGCTATAAACCAAGTAGAGCTTTACCCGTATGGATCCCTTCTCCCTTGCTGACAGTATACATTCGGCGATATCAACTGACGGGAATGTAGGTACCTACCACAGCAAGACCTGTTTGAATTTTCAAAGAGCCATGGAATATTACTCATGGCCCACCAGCCTTTAGGCAGACGGCCTGTCGGCGTGGTTCGGGGCCATCACGATCCCATTTCCGACGGAAGATGCCACTGTGAGTAGTGCTACAGGTGACTTGAAGACTACTAGTCTAAACGTAGACACAGATCAAAAATATTGCATCTCAAACCAGAATAACTTCAGCGCAAGTATGTTTCAATCGAAAGAACAAGAATAAACGACCTCTGACGAACTGACTCGCCATGTCTGTAGGTTTGCCTCTCTTGGCTTGTCCAAAAAGGAATCCCCGTTATTCCAAAATCGGTTCAGGAAGAGCACATGAAGGAAAACTTGCAGTTGAAGCGGCTGCCCGAGGAGCTATTTGATATGGTTGGGCTACTTTGGAAAGAACGTGGTCCGATTCGCTTTCTGAACCCATCTCGTCACATTGGTTTTGATATTTTCGACGAGGAGCAAGATCAGCCAACTGCTTCCTCTGCTGAGTGGGACTAAACATTGCCGAAAGAGATGTACGCCGGGCTCTATTCTTGCGGCGACTAGAAAGTCTCAAATTTGATCGGAGAGAAATCAGGGAGTTCTCATCCTCGGTGAAGTGACATTTTCCGACTTAACCAATGTCATTCTCAGCGCGTTAGATTTTGCGTTGAGCAAATACAAGCTGGGTGATTAAAAAAGAAAAAAACTCGATCCGATACTCTAAATCTACTCCACCGGGGGCTCCTGCACATACCGAACCTATCACCCACGGATAGCTACGTGTGTAGTGTTGATCTCGTAGAGCAAGGCGCGAGGCAGGCGCCGGCCGTCGCCATCCGAGGATCAAACAATCTCCTGCCTAACTTTATAAAGTAATTTCGTGTTGATGTTATTATGTTTAGCAGTCTCCCGGCTGATAGCTCGCCAAGCGGATATGCGAAAGTAATATGCGATACGAAGGCTTCAAAAAGTCGGCCTGTTGCTGTATCTTTGTGGCATGGGCCTCCTGATCTCCGGAACTCTGGTCGTCAACGATATCACCACTCATACAAGAGTGCATATAGATATTGTCGTGCCTACCTACGGCAAGAGAAACACCGATGGGATGATCATGATGACCTGCAGACATTAGACATTAGCAAGAAGTAACAGCCTTTCTCCTGGCTCTTCCCAAGCGAACTGGTAACCCAGAATGGTGACGATGAGCCAGTCAGTCGACTGGGGAACGGCGAGGGCATATCGAGCACGATTAATTTCTGCACGGCTCATCGGGTAATCAGTGGCCAAAACTTTGCCATGGATGGAAGGATGCCGTTAATCAAGGAATATCGAGAAGCTGGTGCGTTGAAGATGGGCCAGGTTATGGGCATTAAAGACATAGGGGCGGTTGAAAGACAAGAAACATAACAAGAGGAACACGAGCGAACACTTGGACACCCGAAGCGTATTTACTATAGAACTACTATAGTATGAAGAACATATGAAGAAATTGCATTTCAGAATGCTGGTTCTTGCGTTCGATGTGTCCTTTTCTTTGGTATTTTTCCCCACTCATACTGGAGTAGCAAGTTGATCGAGCTTCGCTAGTGTGAATCGATTTAAAAACAGGATGAAATGGGGGATGATCTAAACTGCTTTGCAGATATCAGTTGGCAGGTGTTAACTGCAAGGAAACCGGGAAAGAAACAGGAGGTTTATCCCGAGACTTCAAGACTCAATTGATTTACTTACCACGGGCTTCATTTCGATCATGTTCGAGAGCTTAATCGTCAAATCCGGAAACCAAACCAAAGGAGCTGAGCCGGAAGACTGGACCATTTGCTCGCCGACGATGGGGTGATGCTCTAATGGCCATTGTATATGTGCTCGAGACCATAAGACAAGTTGGGGGCTCCGACAATCTCCTCCCATTCCTGTCCGCGCACATTAACAAACCTGAGCCAGTGAATGCCCCAAGGGCCATCACGAAGATCATCCTCAGTGCCGAAGTTCTGCCAAACTTGGATCAAAAATCGTCCCTTAGTATGCTCGACGCAGAAGTCGGTGGCGCAGAACGGACAGCAGCCGTCCAGAGCGTAGACCGGAAAGGCGGAAACAAGGTCAACGGTACGGCGAAAGCGGTGACTGGACGGAGCAGACATGCCCATCTTCTGATGGGGGCAGACTCCAAAGTTGTGAAACGAGTAGAGCAGGTCGCGGTCGTTGTCGACATCGCCAGTAAACCTCCAATAGGTATAGAGGAGATACTGACCCTTGACAATTTTCGGCTTGGCCATAAACTTCACTTTGACGGGAGTAGCAGGCGAGGGAGTCAAGAGGCGCGTCGTGGTGAAGCGCTTCATCAAATTGCTGAGGTACGATTCATGGACGTTATCGAGACGCCGGTACTTCAAGGCCAGCTGAACCTGCTGGTAGGTGGGGTTATATGGGATGCGAAAATTGGTTCGAATTCTGCAAAGCTGCGAGGATTCGCACCTGTCCGTGTTGTTGGCGGTCGGAAGGTCGTTCTCGTTCACCCGATGCAGTCGGAAACAGACTGCGCAGGTGACGTGGTCGGGTCGGTTACGAGCAAGATCGTCAAGAAGCCTCAGGGCTTCGAACCCAGCGAGGCCGCGCGCTTGTTCAAGAGACTCGTCACGAAGGAAATTTCGGAACGTCCTGCAGGTCTCCGAGAGGGAGAGCTTAGTGGCAAGTGGCAGATCTTCTGTGATCAGAAGGAGGATTTCGTGGGGCATTCGGTCGAGAGAGTTGGGGGACTTGACGCGAACGGCCTTACGCTTGTGTTTGGCCTTGCGCTTGCGTTTGGACTTGCCCTTTTGATGGGGCTTCGCTTGAAGCGCGATATAGGCACTGACGGCAGGCGTCATGCTTTCGATGCGGTTAATGAGGACAAGAAAAAGGTCAAGGAGCTGGCTGGCGGACAAAGCGGGTAATTCCTGTTTCGAAAGTATGGAATAGAAAGGACTGGGGACTGGGGATGGTCACCAAGGAGATGGAGATGAAGGGTTGAAGAAAAAAGGAGGAGAGGTTTTTCAATTTGAGCCCTCCATTGATAGGAGTCCTTGTGGAGCCAGTAGGGTCAGCAATGAGTCTTTTTCATTCTAGAAAGAGCCGTCCACAGAGATCCAGAGAGTTGTGATATCTTCGCGAGGAGTCCCTGGTAGATCGTGTAATGAAGTGATAGGTTCTCGTGCCTGACCCACACCAGAATCAAAGAGTCGTGCTCAGACGTATTGCGAGTAGGCACAACTAGGCTTGAATAAAGAAGACATAGAGGAAGAGGCATTGTGCATAAATACAAGCTGCCTCTTTCTTCGCCATGGGAAAGCCATGGGAAACAAAGACTTGTTGATGCACTGGATGACGATAGAGGACCGGTGTGTATCTGGGTTAAAAGAAAGGCCTCGGTAGTACTAGCCTTAAGATCGAGGTTGATTGGGAATGCTGAAGTGGTAGTATCACTGTCATGCTTCTGGCCAATTAGTTAGCTCTAAGGCGCGGCAACGATGTCTAGTTTTACTATGGCAGTAGATAAACAGCCTCTTCCAACTCCCGAGGGACTGGCATGTCCATATTCAATACCTAAGTCAACATCAGCTTAAGGTCACAACCTGGCAATACCAAGACTAATAGCTTTATATCGCTTCCGCTGCCCCTAGACCCACGGGACTGGGTACAGTTTACCATGGTTAAATGTCAGAGGCTCTTGCTAGTGTCGTTGCTAGAAGTCGTGGCTTCTCCTCGGAATATTAGTCCATCCAGAGACAGATAGGTCTTTAATTCCGTTCAAAGGAATAGGCTATCTCCCATTCCGATTCCTCTTACAGTTAGTTGGCGTAACCGGAGCAGTCCATCCAACACGGGCTGCTGCGTCACAGTTCAGATTCATGACCGCATAGATACGTAGGTGTTACCAATCTAAACTCTGTTAATGGGCTATTCGGTTGCATTGAGTTCTAGGCTTACGTCTAACACGTTTTATACGCCATCAGACTTTCCTCCCTTGCAGATAGGAAGTCCGCCCATATTCTTCTTTTTGGCATGTGATTACTGGAAGGAGCTGGTATTTAAATGATGCAGTCGCCTTTCGTGACGACAATGCACGGACTTGGTCTCCTTGGCTTCGGTCTCAACACGGCTGTCCAATACATGTTTCGTATAAACCCATGCGGATTGCCACCAGTCTAACATTGGATACAAAACGCCGAAGGGTCTCAATCATCAACTTACAATCGCATCTCTTCTCCATGGCGGGTTCGAAAGGTCGAAATGGCGCCAAGAAAGGCGCTCCAAGCCCCCCAATCGTGGCCCGACTCAACAGGACAAGTCCAGGAGGAAACAGCGTTAAGCTAGCATCCTCGAACCCAGCCAACGAAGAAACAAATCCTGAGAAGATGCGCGATCAAGACGATTATGTATGCGCGATTTTCATTCGTCTTTGTTTCAAGCCAATATCTAGTGTTTCGTTGGGCCATGCTAACGAAGGGATAAATGGCAGACTGTCTTGGAGCAGCATATCCGATTCTGGGATTCTGATGGCGACGGCATGATAGCCCCTTGGGACACGTACCGAGGGTTTCGTGAACTAGGTTTCAATCTCCTATTCTCCATTATCGCCATGTTCATCGTCAACGGCGCCTTCTCGTACCCTACCCGACTTGCTTACTCCTTCGTGCCCGATCCCCTATTCAGAGTTTACGTGCATGGAGTATATAAAGCCAAGGTACGAGGTTGGAGTATTCGTTGTGCGAGTCGACGAAGTTAACGCAACCTTGCAGCATGGTTCGACCACGGGCATTTATGATAGTGAAGGGCGTTTCGTGGGCGAGGTTTTCGACAGTACGTTTTCAAAGTGGGATGATGATCAAGACGGCGCCCTCTCCCTGCACGACTTGTTCCAAATGATGCGTGCGAACCGAGATATTCTGGATGTATTTGGGGTAAGTATTCCCGGCTGAGCTTCACTCGATGTTCAAATATTAAAATGACGAAAACTTAGTCGGCGGCGGCGGCCTTCGAGCTAGGAACTACGTGGCTCTTAATACAGAAGGATGGAAAGGTGTATAAAGACGATCTCCGGCAAGTTTACGATGTAGGTGAACCCGTTCGCAGGCACTGTTCTTTAGCCAAGCAATGGAATTAATTACTGCTCGACCGACCAATGCTCACTGCACATCTGTCTAGGGATCCATCTTCTACCGAATCCGAAACCAGATTCAATCAGGAAAGGGTTGGGATCAAGGATTCGGCCTTCAAGACCTGAAAAGTGTTGTTTCAGGGAAAATTGCCTCGTGGTTAAAGATGGAGGGATGACTGGCCTTAGAATTCAGTGGGTGCTACCTGGGAGGGCTGCCTGATATTACTGTAGAACCTCCCCCTTGCCAGAACGGGCCGCTGACATAAGGCAATTCCCCATTTAACAGGAACTCCACGGCCTGCCCCATTTGTCAATTAGAACTTGGAATAATAATCGTCAATTGATCCTCATTTCCAATACTACACATAATACACATTCATCACATACAAGACTTAATATTGGCGTAACACGCGAGTCCAATATATCCCGCAAAGATGCCAGCTTCAGACGGTCTTCGTAGGTTGAAACCCCCCCTCCCTCAAGAAAAACTAACCAGCTAATATTTAACCTTTAGAGCCCCCGCTCAACGACGCCGAACGCAAGATCGTCAGGTCATACGGCGGCTGGACCAATTTTATGCTTTCTATGGGCCTCAAGCCGTAGAATCCCGAGGACGCAGACGAAGGGAAGGCTATCTCAGAGGCCTTTGTGAAGGCCGACAAAGAAGGAAAATAGACCTAAACGGTGCTGGCGGTGGCTCGCGGGCCTGAGGATGGGTGATGGCATTATAGGCTATAGGCTCTGTTAATCAACACTCACATGGTCTCATGAAACGTTGAACCTTTTCGATAGGCCAACTGTTAGAACAAGCAGTGGAGCCTGGTCAATGCAGACGGGGATTAAACGGCATACCATATGCCGAGTAGAGGCTAGCAAACAATGATGTTCATCGTGGCCACAATAGCAGGCTAGAATGGTATTGTTTTCGCTACCTGGGCACATATCATCATATTACCAAGGCTATCGAAACCAGCTCTCTTTAGTTGTTGGTCTAAAGATACCTGTCTGTGTGTAACCTCGACATCAGCTTCCTGGAGTGAGGTTTCCAAGATTCCATCTGTTGTTGACCGGATAGCATTCTATGGAGGAGCTCTTCTAACAGAATAGAGCAAACTCGCAATGGACAGATATCAAGTCGGCCACGACACCGAGTACAATCGGCAGAGAGCATGGTATGTCTGGAATGCGTAATTAAGGCTTGCCGCGGCTTTCTGGGAACTCTAGCTGATAACCATTGGCCCACCCATTTCTATCGCCTTTTCTTTTTTATGTGTTATGTTGTGGACAGGCTGCACTGGTCCATCCCAGTATCGTTAGCGAAATGGAGTAATCAAGGGGAGTGGGCTTACTGCTATGAAATCTTCTCGTGAATTTATGTGAGGTCCTGCTGCTACGTAGCTGTCACCGATCGGCTAATGTCTTAGGTATGCATAGGTATGAACCCTAACCTAATTGGTGATCAGGGATGTTGCATTTGAATTCTATTTCTGAGATGCGCGAAGTGTGACTAAATAAACCCAGGGTTTCCCTCAGAAGTACTACGGAAGGTTCCAAGGGAGATCGTCGAGTTATCACTCTTCACCCACGGCGCCTGTATCATTAGGGCCAAACACACCCCCGTCAGAAGATAGCGAAGAGGGTAGCCCTTTGAAAACCTTTTCTACTAAGAGCTTGTAAGGACATGGCAGGTGCGCGTTCGTGAAACAAGAGCTTCTCCCTAGGCACGTTAATGGTTGTAAGAGCCAATCCCCATCCCAGCGGGTCAAGGTGAGGGCTACCGGTTCTAGAGCATTGAAATCTAAACATCGCACTTGTTATCCTCGAAGGCGATATTTGCACAGAGGGTGATGTTGAACTTGTCGACTAGCTAGTCTAGGGATTTCTTGTCGAATTTCGTAGTTCCACGAATGACTCAGGAG